>JAODAL010064605.1:0-18638 GCA_025379985.1 Phyllomedusa bahiana
TAATTAAAACACTTGCTTCCAAATGTTAGTCAGCCATGTCATGTGACTGCTGCAGGGGTACAGAGCTGGATCCAAGGTGAATGGTGTGGTACAAGTTGGTGTATATATATATGTGCGTGTGTGTATGTATATATGTTTGTCTATATGAGTGAGTGTGTGTGTGTATATTTGGGGGGGGGGGGGGGGAGGGTCAACAGTATCCTAAAAAGAAAATTAAGTGGCTAACTCCTTAGAAATGTAAGGTTATGGATTACAAATTGCTGCTTTTAGTCCTCGGTGTACATAACTGATCTACAAATATCTTTGTACTTGACATTGTAAGCCTTTGAATGTTTAGACTATAATTCACTGAAATATACATGTTTGTAGCCCGATTTTGGACATTTCTGTAGTCAGTCTTAGGCCAGATACACCACATTTCTAGCTTCCTTGAAATGTATGCGCCAGACCATATATTAAATGAATGCCTTTGATGGGTGGCAAATACTGGTATTTTCACCTGTGAGGTCCTATTGTGTATAAAAACAAAGTTTGTGTATTTGGGTAACACTGGTGTGTAGAATAGCATAGTTTCATGCGCTATACCATCCTCCCCCACACCTCTATTTTGTGGAATAAAGATGTATACCAGGCAAAAGCTGACCGTCTTGTCCTCGTCTAGGCTGTATTCTGTTTTAGATGGGCCTAAATTGAAGAAATTGCTCTTGATAGCGTAGTTACCCTGTCCAGTGGTTTTTGCTGAGCGCTGTGATATGATTATATGAAAAAACAATTTTGTTTTCTGCTTTCAGAGGAAAAACAGCAAACGGAGGCAGACGATAATGAAGCAAATGAGTCTGTAACAGATCTTCCAAACAATTTAGAAGTACATGAAAAAAGAAAAGTTGAGGGGGATTTGGAGATTGATAAGAAAAAAGTAAATAGTGAAGCATTACTTTTAATGGATGTCAGCAGAGAGGCTAAGGAAAGGACAATTGTTAGCAAATCTAGAAGCTCAAGTAGTAGTAGTAGCAGCAGTAGTAGCAGTAAAGAGCGGAGCAGCAGTAGTAGCAGCAGTAGTATATACAGCTCTAGTTCCTCAAGCAGTCAAAGTTCGTCTCCCTCTTTACCGAAGAGGAAAAAGAGACGAAGTCGCAGTATATCACCAGCGCGAAAAATGAGACGTAGCAGAAGTAGGAGTCCAACACGCAAGAGTCGAAGGGAAAGGAGTAGAAGCAGAGAAAAAATGAGTGAACGCAGGAGGTCTAGTAAGAATAGTATGGAGAGGGATTGGCGCAGAGATCGTAGCCATAGCAGAGAGAAAAAAGCAAATCGCTCCAGGGATAGACCTGGTCGTAGTAGAAGCAGAGAGCGACGTAAAAGTGATGCTCATCGTAGGAGCGCTAGCAGGAACAGAAACAAGCATAGGGGCAATAGCCGAGAAAGGGAGAAAGTAAGAAGCAGAAGTGTTGAAGTGGATAGAAAGAAAAGGGAGTCAGAAAAGGGCCCGGAAAAAGGGAAAAAAATAAAAGGGGGAAGAGAAAAGGGTAAAAAATACAGTTTAAAAAAGAGGGGGAAATTAAATTAAAAATAGGGAGAAGGGGAGTGACAGGAATTTCCCGCAGGAGTTTTTTCCTCCCCAAAAAATGTCCGGCAGGATTCTAGGCAAAGATGGTAAAAAGGTCTCTACCAAGGAGAGTAAGGAAAGAGGGATCCCCTAGCGGGGGAAAAAGCAAATTCAGGAAAAATCCTGTTTACAAGGATAAAAAATCTAAGAAAATTTTTTAAAAAGCAGCGGTCACGGGTCAATGGGGGGAAAACCTTTAAAGGGGCTGGTAAAAAAGCAAACCCCCAAAACAAAGGGGTTAAGGGCCCGATTTAAGGTAGTTTTTCTTTTTTTTAAAAACTATTGTTTAAAAATAATGAAAAGGGAGTTTTTTTTTATTTTTTTCTTTAAAGCATTATTTTTTTTTAAATTTTTTTTATTTTATTTTTTTGTTTTTTCTACCAAAAAAATTTTTCCAAAAAAATGACTTTATTTCTTTTTAATTTTTAAAATTAATTTTTCTTCTTTTTTTTTTTGGGGAGATCATTTAAAAACCTGTTGCCGTAAAACGTGTTGGGCTCCAAGGCCGGGAAAACCCTTTAATTTTTAAAAATTCCATGAGTTTTAAAAGGCTTGTCTCATTCTAGGGGCCCCCATTTGGCTTTCGGGGGGGTGTGAAAAAAAAAAATATTTTTTTTCCACCCCCCTTTCATTCCCCTCATTCCCAACTTTTTAAATTTTTTTGTATTTTTTCTTTTCCCAAAATTTTTTGCTCCCCGAAATTTTAAAAAAAAATTTTTTAAAAAACCTTTTTTATGGCCTTTTTTCAAAATTTTTTTAGGAATGGGTATTTTTATTTTTAGCTGTAATGTTCTCAAAACAGTTAACTGTCCTGTGATATTAATAAAGCACTGTGCTTATTTTTTTGTTAAATTTGTTTTACAATTCTGTCGCTTTTGCTCTACACAGAACAATTTTAAGGATTTTTGCTATAGAATAAGGTGATCTCACGAATCTGTACACTTAGACATGTTTTATGCAGGTTTCCTTACGCACTGCTTGATATTGCAAGCCACAGGTGGTGGTAAAATCTTCGGCCCCGTTCTCACGGCATTTTTTCATTAATGTTCATACCCCAAAACTTTGCTGTGTCTTGGACCCACTTCTAGTTTTCCATCTAAAATACTGCTGTGCGATTGTGGCCAAAGGCAAGTTTCACGTGGCTGTAGTATTTTAACACATGGTTTTCCAAAATGTAGATGTACGTAAGATTTGAAGTTCGGTTCAGGAAGGTGCCTGGGGTTGTGGTCATGTTACACCTGTGTTAAACTTGCCGTATGGTGTCTTGCCAATACACAGTTTAGTCTTTTACTAAATATTGGGAAAATAAGATCTATCAAGAGAATTTCCTCCTTGACTTCAATAGGATTACTTATGCATTGGAGTTTCATTTAACATCTTCAGACATTCCTGTTTTAGTAAGTGCTTATGTTTGACATAACAATCCTGGGGCATCTTCTCTTAGGGGTTGTTCACACGGAGTTTTGACTCCGTAACACAAGTGCCTTATAGATCCGTCTTGGGAACCGACAGAGCGGACCCCAAGACGGATCTAACAATTATCAGTGAGATTATCACTGCGGGCTATAACGAACACGCGGCGGCGTTCACATGAGGGATCGCCGCCGCATGTTTCAAAAGTGCCGCTCTGGTCCGTCTTGCAAAGAAATGACATGCAATTCTTTTCAAGACGGACCCGAGCTGCACTATAGAAACACGCTGCGGCAATCTCTCATGTGAACGCCGCTGCATCTTCCTAATAGACAGTAGTGATAATCTCGCTGTTAATTGTTTAGCTCCGTCTTGGGGTCCGCTCTGTCGGTCCCAAAGACAGATCTACAAAGCGCTTGTAACGCGGAGTGAAAACTCTATGTGAACAAGCCCTTATAACTGTATTGTGCTGTTCCTCTTAGGGTACATTCTCATGGCGTCTATATGGACCTAAACACGCATCTAACAATAAGCAGTGTGATTTTACACTGCTCGCAATGTAAAACACGTATCTGTGTTCACATGAGTGATCGCTGATGCGTGTTTACATTGTGTCTGTCGGATTCATCTTTCGGATCCGTTCCTAGAATTGACATGTCAATTCTTGGAGTGAAAAACACAGCAGGAGCCCTATTATATAGTATAGGGTGCGATCCTGCTGCATCCAACACACATCCAAACATGCAGCTGCGTGTTGGATCCGATCAACGCTACATGTTTGGATGCGATTTTTGGGTCCAACACAGACCTGAAATTGTATCCAAAAACGCCGTGTGAACATACCCTTACTCCTTTAAGAAGTGTATTACTGAATCTGTGATATGATTTTTACCATTCCAGTTTTAAATGGGTGTGTTCTTGCACATGCTGACTGTCAGCACTGATTGGACAATGTCAGAGTGTGAAGGGACAGATGGGTAATACATTTCTAGGAGGCATACCAGGGCAACCACATAACCTAGAGACAGAAATAAAGATGCTCTGGGATTATTTCATGGGGGAAACTAGTATTTACTAAAACAGATTTGTCGTTAATGGCTACTGGCATTTTTTAAGGGAACCTGTCACATAGATTATGCCCCCTTGCTGAGGACATCACAAGCTATTGACAGACATGCTTTTTCCAGCAATGTGTCCCTTATTCTGTAACATACTGTAGTTTCACAACATTTAATAGTCAAATCTGGCAATTTTCAGCCTGGTCTGCCAGGTAAAAGTCCAGTTTATCATGAGTGGACATTAGCCTTGCCCATATATAGTTTTGAATACCAAAATAAATTGTATCCAATATAGTGATATAGAAATGTAAGTTTACATTTCTATATTACTGTATAGGATACAATTTCTTTTGGTATTCTTTGTATTTATGGTATCCATTCTATTTGATTTGCCCTTGTATTTATAGGTTTACTAATATATAGTTTTGGTAGGGTAGAATATTTATTTTTTTATTTGTGTAATGAAAAACACAGACTGTTAAATGTCTTGCCCACCAGGGGTATAAAATGAGCAGACCCAACCAGCATTACAACGGTTATGAATGTCTATAAATGTAAGCCTAGAGAGCTGATGGCTGTATTGCTCAGGTTTCAAGATCATTCACGCAAATTCCTGTCTGGCTCATAATGGCCAAATCTGTACAATATCACCAATCGGCCAATATTTTCCCTAAATTCAGACTATCTATAAAGACATACATACAATTAGGACAGGTTCCTGTAGAAACAAAATGAGCATTTTTAAACTGCTGTGAAAAGGTGGATATATCATCAACGTTATTTCATCACGAGTAGAAAAAGCGTTGCATGGATAATTGCCATTTTATGTGTACTCGTGGTGCCTTAGGCACTGTAAACACACAAGTAAACATCTGTATCTGCAGCTATTACTAGAGCAGCTTAGACATCCTGGTACGTCAGGACAAGTGGTAGTAATGAGGACAGGGCTTAGGGTGTCTCATGTACTGTTGCAGGGAGAATGGTGTGGAGGGGTCCTTCTGTGGTCAGTCCATCATACAGTCAGAAAGTTAAAGGGAATCTTTCACCACTTTTTTTTTTTTTTTTTTTTTTACTTATTAAATCAAGCCCCTGATCCATACTCTTAGCCGTTTTTATTTCCTGGTTGTAGATTTCTCTATTCGGCCGTCTATATATGATTGTGGGGTGAACATTCTTGCTTGCACTGCTTTAACAGCAGTCAGAGAGATACTTTACAGCAGCTTCATGCACATAGGATTCTTAAGACAGATTCTGTCCCATAGACTTGTATAGGAGAGTTTTCACTGTGAAGGGAGTAGAGAGGGGGAGCTGTGACATCTCCTCTTGTGACTGGTGGATTCTGTGTTATCTGCACACAATGGTGTCTTTCAGTTTGTCTCTGCTTTTACTGATAATGAGCAGACTGCTGAAAAGCTCTTTAAACAGAGCAGAAAGTGTCAGATGATTATTAGGCTTAGTGGCCAAAGTGAAAACTGCAGGACTTACGAATTATTAAAAAAATACTGAAAGTGATCTGGAAAATAAAAAAAAAAACACATAAAAATGTGAGTTTAAACAATAAGTCATTTTTTGATGACAAGTTCCCTTTAAAGGGGTTGTCTCACTCAAGGATTGCTTTTTATGTTAAGATCTTTCAAAAAAAGTCACTTTGAAATATAGGTCTTTAAAATTGTCCTACCAAATTCTAGATATCCCTCTTGCATGGACTGATCAGCTTCTCAGGTACTATAATAGAACTTTTAATCTCTCTGATAGGCTGCAGCACTGGTCGCTATAGCTACAGACTGCTTCACTGAGCCTAGTAAAGCCAGTAAACACGCCCTGAATTCAAAATGAAACCAAGAAAACAGGACTGAGGTAGATGAATCGATGTAGTGAGACAACCCCTTTAAAGGATAGGAAATTGTGAGACAGAGAGAAAATGAATGATCTTCTATGACACATAATAGACTTCCTTATAATTATTTCAATTGCAGTGAGGCTAAGTTACATTGAAGAAGAGAATTGTATTGACTGAAGCATCCCTGTAAATTTTTGATTTTACTTTGTGGTTCTTTTTAGTGTTAAGTACTCTGTACTGCATACAAAACATAAATTGTTCTGTCCCTTTGTGGTTCTTTTAAACCAATAAAGAGCTATTAAAAATAAAATTAAATACATGTAGTATTCATACAATTGTAGCATAACTTGTTATATATTTTTTTTATTTGTTTTATTACTGATGTCTACTTATCTACCTGCTAATCGGGAAGGAAATCCAGTGCAAAGACATCTTTATTCTAACTTCATCCCATAAGACACCATGACATAACAGGACATCATGGTTTCTAGTGCCTTAGTGAACCATGAAGTACAATTGCGACATGATCATGTTGGGCACAGGAGCTATGCCTGCATGTTCGCTGCGGGAACCGGCAGTGACTAACAGCCGGACTCCAGCTGTAATGGCCAGGATCAGAGAACTACTTGCTGTTTAAAGAGAACCTTTCACATAGATTATGCCCCCCTTGCGAAGGACAGCATAAGCTAGTAACAGAGCTGCTGTTTCCAGCGCTGTCCCTTATTAAGAAAGATGCTGTAGTTTTAGGCAATGTTCACACGGATTATTGCGGACGTAATTGCGGGGACGGATTTCGCCCCACACTTACGCCGGCTGCCGTGCAGGGGTGGCGGGGGGCCGTAAATAATGTGCGTGTCACTTTCTCCCCCCTCGGCGTATTTGCCGAGCGGGGAGAAGAGACGGAATCCATAGTTCTCTATGAGAACTGTGGATTACCATAATGACTGGGACAGATTCCAGCCGTACTGCAGCGCAAATACAGCGCGCAGTATGGCTGGAATCAGTCTCGGAATAAGCCGTATGAACGGCCCCTTAGAGTATTTAATGCTCAAATCTGCAGTTTTCAGCCAGAAAAGTCTCGTTCAAAGAGTCAGGTTTTTTTTTCAAACCCCGCCCACCTGAGGCTAGCCCCGCCTACCTCAACTGATAAACCTATTACTTTGAATAGGAAGAAACATGTGAATAACAGTCAGGTGTGCGGGGCTAACACCTGCTCATTTTAAATTTAGTGTTTATTAAACATTTTTAACAAATAAGTGAACATAGTGGGCAGTCAGACCACAAAATGAAACATCATGAATAAACATAATGAATAAACACAAATGAAAGCATACAAGAGTATATGTACGTTCTGCAATAAGCAGATGGTAAAACAAATTTACAATATGACTGCCAGGGAACTACAAAAAGTAATAAATGTTTGAGTGTCTTGGTAGAGGACCCACGGGCTCCACGTACGAAGGAACCCAGAAGCCTCCACAGGGGAGCGCGCCATGAGCTCCTCCATGTGGTAGAGAAAGGAAACCTCCCCAATCCATTCCATCACAGAGGGGGGTGAGGTCTGGCGCCAGTGCCTGGGAATTACAGTTTTGGCTGCCTGGAGAAGGTGCCTAATCAGAGACTTTTTGTAGGTGGATCGTGAAAAACAGAACATGAATAGAAGCACTGCTTCTGGAAGGTTCGGTACCTTAACCCCCAAGCAATCGTTAATAGCCTGAAGGACAGTATCCCAAAACTTTCTAAGGACCGCGCATCCCCACCATATATGGACCATAGTGCCGGGCTCCTTATTAGATCGCCAGCAAACGTCTGGGACGGAGGGATACCATTTGTGTAAAAGAACCGGTACCATCTAGAAATAATTTTGTAGCAGGTTTCCTGGGATTTACTGGCGATGACTGCTTTGTGGGTAAGGTAGAAACAGCGTTGCCATTGGTCAGGGGTGAAAGTCTTCTGTAGCTCCTTTTCCCAAGCTGTACAGTAGGAAGGGAGAGGGTGGTCAGTGGGGGAAAGGAGCCACAGATAAAACTGGGAGATTAGAAGCCTAGGGACAGAGGAGGACAGACAAAGCCTTTCTGCAGGGGTTAAGGCCCTGTTAAAATTGAGTTTATTGATAACAGTGGCGAAGAAATGTTTAAGCTGAATGTATTGAAAAAAATGTCTAGGGGTCGAATGGCCTGCATGTAAAAGATCCGCAAGAGGGAGCAAATTACCTTTATCGTGTATATGAATAGCAAGGAGAGGATGTGTCTTGGAGCTTCCAAGAAACAAGCTCCCAGACGACCCAGCAGGGAACAAATGATTATCAGAGATCGGAAATAGCGGGCCTTTTAAATCTAGCAGGGTTTCGGAGGGTTTAGCGCGCCTAACAATTGTTAAGGTATGGGCCGCACTGAAAGACATCCTGGACGGATCAGCAAGGATGTCCCCGGGTGTCCACAGAAGGGAGATTAGAGATTGCGGACACAAGGCCTGCGCAATGTATACTCAGAGCTTCTCCAGCGGACTATGTATCAAGACAATAAACCTCGCATAGGCCGGTGCTAAATAATAGAGCCTGCCATAACGAAGGCCAACCACACCAGCCGTTTAAGTTTAGATAACAGGTCGCGTCGAATTCTAGGACGGCGCGAGCACCATATGAAATCACTAAAACAACGGTGGATCTTGAGCCAGTAAGCATTTGGGATAAAAATAGGGATCGTCTGAAGATGCAAGAATTTGGGAAGGATGGACATCTTTAAGATGTTCATCCTGCCAAACCAAGAGAAGTCTTTTCGTGACCATTCTCTGAGCAGACGGGATATTTTGGTAAATAGAGGAGAGAAGTTGGATTCAAATAGTTTGGATGGGTCAGCAGGAATATGGATCCCCAAATATGAAATGCCCTCGGACGGCCATGAAAAAGAAAATTTCCCCTTAAGGACCTCCAGAACGGCAGGGTCTATGTTAATGTTTAGGGCCTCAGATTTCGCATAATTAATTTTAAAACTGGACCAATCACTGAATTGCGACAGCTCGGACATCGGGGAAGGAAGAGAGATGAGTGGATCTCGTAAATAAATTAGGAGATCATCGGCGAAAGCCGAGCACTTTAACTCATGACCGCCAATCGTGATACTCTTGATGTCCGAGTTGGAGCGCACAGAGTCCAGCAAGTGTTCCATAATTAAAATATATAATAGCGGGGAGAGTGGGCATCCCTGTCTGGTACCGTTGCGTATAAGAAAGGGATCTGATAGAGTTCCATTGACTCTAACCCTCGCAGACAGACGCCGGTATAGTGCAAGAATTTTGGACGTAAAAAGTGGGCCTAGACCGATGTGTGCAAGGGTAGATGAAAGAGATTCCCAAGAGATCCTGTCAAAGGCTTTTTCAGCGTCGAGCGACAGGACCATCAAGGGGATCCCGTGGCTACGGGCATAGTGCATTAGGTCTAAGGTCTTAAGCGTATTGTCCCAGGCTTCCCTGCCCGGAACAAAGCCCACCTGGTCGGGGTGAATAAGAGTAGATAGATGGGGATTCAGACGGTTTGCCAACATTTTGTCATAAACCTTAAGGTCCACATTCAGGAGTGAGATGGGGCGGTAACTTCCACAGGACAGGGGGGTCCTTTCCTTTCTTCGGGATCACAGATACAGTATATGTGCCTCAGAGGAGGTCTTATGAAAATGGGTAGAATTTGAGATATCGTTAAAGACAGTGAGCAGGATTGGAGAAAGGACCGGCAACAAAGTCTTAAAAACTGTGGGGTATAACTGTCCGGGCCTGGGCTTTTTCCGTTGGGGAGACTATCCACAGCAAGCTTCAATTCGTCAGCCGAGAATGGAGCTTCTAATGCCAGAATCGAGTCCTCAGACAGAATTTTAGTAGATGAAGGGGAATCGTGCCTAGTATGGGGAGACGGCCCAGGGTTGGATGGTAGCTGGTAAAGCTTAGAATAGTAGGAGGTAAATTCCTTAGCGATTTCAGGTGTAGTATGTACCAACTTTCCAATATGGGATTTTATACTAAAGATGAAGGATTCAGCCATTTTATCTCTGGAGGCCCTCGCCAGGAGTCTGCCACTCTTATTCCCGAACTCATAGAATTTGCTGTGGCAAACGTGGAGATGTCTGCCCCATGAGGACTCTAAAAGACGGCGTGCATCCAACCTAGCCACTGACAACTCCTGAAGGACAGAAGGAGAAAGAGCCTGCTTATGGAGGAGTTCAAGTGACGCTACTTTCTGTAGAGCTTTAGTGACGATGGCGGTCCTAGCCCTCTTCAGGCGGCTACCATTTTTAATCAGAACCCCTCTTAAAACACATTTGAGAGCCTCCCATTTGACCGTAGAAGCAGTTGTGTCCCTCCCATGGTCGGAAACAAAGTGCTCAGTAGCCTGACGCAAATCAGCCAAGCAAACCGTGTCGGTAAGCAGAGATTCGTTCAGTCTCCAAGTCTCTTGCTGGGCAGCCAGAGAGGGAAGGAGAAACGAGGCAAAGATAGGGGCATGGTCTGACCATAGTATATTCCCAATTGAAGTGTTTCGCAACCAGGAGAGGGCACAGTGCTGGACGAGGATATAGTCAATTCGACTATAGGTATTATGGGGCATGGAGAAGAAACTGTAGTCCCGGTCCGCGGGGTGTTGGAGTCGCCAGCCGTCACAAACCTGAAACCGAAGAAGGGATGTCTTCACTTTTTTCATAGCAGAATCGGAAAGAGATGAACGACCAGTGGAGTTATCAAGAGTCGGATCCAACGTCATATTGAGATCCCCACAAAAGAAGATAGTCCCCCTCGCCTTAGAGTTCAGAGAGTCTAAGATTTCTAGCAGAAACGATACCTGGTCCTGGTTAGGGGCATAGACGTTAACTATGGTAAACGTATGCCCGTTTGTAGACAGAATCACATACCTGGCTTCAGCATCGGTAGTGCAATCAAGCACCTGATGCGGCAAAGACTTGTGTAAGGCGATAGCTACTCCTCTAGTTTTGGAGGAGGGGTGATTGGCCAAAAACCATTCAGTCTAATACCTGTTTTTGATGGAAGTGGCCTGATTAGTTTTAAAGTGAGTCTCTTGGAAGCAAGCTATATGGACTTGCTTCTTGTGGAAGTGATGCAAAATCTGAGAGCTTTTCATGGGGGCATTTAGGCCCTTGACATTAAAAGAGGCTACATGAAGGTCACCCATTTAACAGGGTAGAGAAGCGATGATTTGCTCTGCCATCCCCTGAGACCCGACGGGAAAAAAAGAGAAAAAAATGTGGGGGGTAGGGGAGGGAGAGAAAATGTCATAACTAAACAAGCAGGGGAAAAAGAAGGCCCCTACTAAAAATATCCAAATAAAATCTGTAAACCAGGGAAACCCCCAAGCCTGAAACCATCTGGAGGGGGGATCCCACCCTATTTGGGGAATGAAGAGGACATGCATAGGTCAACGAGCTCCTAAGGCATCATGACCAGTACTGATGAAGAGGAATGACCAGGCTAAGAAGTGAAAACGAATGAAAAGAATACCATAGGCTAACACCTGCTCATGAATAAGATTTGAGGGGTAAATGCTCTAAAACTACAGCATCTTACAGAATAAGGGACTCCGCGCTGGAAACAGCATGTATGTCACTAGCTTTTGCTGTCCTCAGCAAGGGGGGCATAACCTATGTGACAGGTTCCCTTTAACCCTTTAAATGCTGCAGTCAATAGTGATTGCGGCATCAGTCGTTTGAAGAGGAGGAGAGCTCCCTCTGTTGCCCATCCACCCAAATGAAATCTTTGGGCTCAGATTAAGGGTACATTTGCATAGCATGTTGAGGTGTGCACAGGTACTTGCTGCAATAAGCCTTCATTAGCGTTGTTAATTGTATGCGCTTGCAAGCCTTTACACAGCTTTGTATACAAGAAAAGCATCATATGAACACCAGAATTATACCAATTAAAATGTCAACTCGTCCCGCAAAAAAAACAAGCCTTTAATCAGCTCCACATACAGATAACAAAAAAGGTTATGGCTATCAAACTATGGTGTATTCCAAATGTCAGCGGCACACTATCAACTAAGAAAAAACATTAAAACGCATATAGGAATTTTTGAAAAATGCATTACTGCTAAGGATATATGAAAATTTGGGGTTCTTAGTTCACAATTTTGATCAAAAGTGTTTAAGCTCACCTCCCAATTGCGTCAAAGGGCACCCCAGCACAGGTGAGTCCTAACACTAACACGTTACCTCTCGTGGAGCCTGTTCAGACTTCAACACCTTAGGGAGTGAAAAGGACTAGCTACTGAATATCCTGCACTGATTTAAAACCTATGGAGATGGATTTCGGTTGTGCATAGCCAAACTGTGTTTTTGTTTTTTTTTATCAAACTATGGTGACATAAAATGCAATTTTTTACAAACTCATTTCTGTTGTGTTAAAGTAATAAAACTAAAACTAGATAAGATTGGTATCATAATTGTACCAACCCATATAATATTACCAAGTTATTTATATCCCACTGTAAACACTGTAAAAAATAGTCCCAAAAAACAATGGTGGAATTGTTTTTTTTTTTTTGTTTGTTTTTTTAAAAAGTACCTGTGCGTCCAAAATGCCAATTACACCCTTAGATAAATTCCCTGAAGAGTGTTGATTCCAAAATGGGGTGACTGCTAGAAGGTTTCAAGAATCTTTTCTTCATGAACTTTTTCACTTTGAAGAAGCTCACATAGGTTCTAAATGCCATGGAAAGGTTTTTGGCAGTAATTTGAAACCATCTAATTGTGATTTTTAGTAGCATGACGACAATCGTCAGGAAGGAAACAAGTTGTCATGGGTTAAACCTGGGTGAGTAGTGCCTCAATCAGGAAGATATGAACACAATGTATTAGACTAGCAGGCAGTCTGGTGATAGACTTGTTCCTTTCAAGACAGAAAAGTGAGATGGTTCTACTATCCCAGCCCAAGATACTTTTTTTGGAGGTAAAGTTATTCCTTTAGAGATTGGATTGGATCTACTTCTTCTTCTTTGTGTTAATAATTCTAAAAGTACTGAAGGCGACCAAGAGGAAGAGCCTTATTCACTTGCTGAACCCCTTCCTGACGTGAGGTACAGATATATCACAATGTTGGGCACGGTTTAGGAGCTAAAATGATATCTATAAAAATTACTGCTGCTTCTCCCAAAAAAAAAAAAAAAGAAAATCATAGACTGAATTATACAGCCATAACATGACCACATATCACCGCCACATAGGGACTGAATAATACAGCCACACCATGACCACATATCACCACCACATAGGGACTGAATAATATAGCCACACCATGACCACTTATAACCGGCACATAGTGACTTAACAATCCCTCCACGCCATGACCACAAATCACAACCACAGTGACTAAATAATACCACAACACCATGACCACATATCACCACCATATGGTGAGTGAATAATGCACGATACCATTACTGAATATAAATCATTAACCAATATTACCAATATACAGCGGTAGATAACAGTGCTGCACACGTATAAGTGCTTACGGTAAATTTACATGCAGGGACTCAATGGAGACGTCTTCTCTGATGAGTCGTTCCTTTCTCTGTTGAATTATTCTCTCTTTTCTTCTCCATCCGGTCCAGTCCGCTATGACTCGTCCCTGCAGAACTTGAGACACAGAAGTCTTACGAGTCCTCATTTTTCCAGCACTTCCCTATCATTTCTCGCCTCTGTACAAACTCCCCATCCATAGTGCCCTCAATGGTAATCATGACTCCCTTGTGCCCTAAACAGTAAAAGTACTCCCATTTGTGTGCCAAAATGTCATCATCTTTTTTTGTCCCCATATAGTAGGCAGATAGATAAACCCGCTTATTAGTAGTTATATAGGCCCCTGCTAGGTAGACATAAAGGCTCCCAGTAGGTAGGTATAAAAGACATCACAGAGAAATCTATACAAAATCCACTCTAAAATATAACTTTTAATTGTTATCACTTAAAATACAGTGACCATTATAATGTCACTTAATACACTACAACCCAACTGGAAAATAGATCTACACTACACATCGTGAAGAGCAATAAATAAATTTTTTAACCACCATAATGTTCTCACATAGTAACAGACAAAAGGCCCCAAAAAAATAAATAATGCAAGTGTGTACTATCACCTATTGTAGTCCTACACAATAAACAGGTACATCGCCCCAAAAAGGGCGGCCCCACTGAAGACGGCTCTCCCTATCACAGCCCTCACGTCTATGCACTTACAGTAGTGGTCACCAAACACCTCTTCACAAATAAGATAACACCACATCAATAATGCAACTCATAGAATAAATACAAATAATAGAAAAATCTTACTGTCCTTATAAACATAGGTCACGTCCCGACGCGTTTCCCCCTCTCAATATCCCGAGGGTTCATCAGGGGATCATTTAGGACCAGGCTCCAAGATGCGAAGCACTACACCCGCTGGTAAAGTAGTGTAGGTATTGTCCACCTCTCAATCCTCCATTGCATTCATTAAATATCCCCCTAAATTAGAGGTACAGCCCACTACATGTAGATGACAACCGCCCCCTAATTATAATAGGTGTTTACCACAGGGATGATATAGTGTTCAGCCAGCGCCTATACAACGGCCACATGTTGACATTGGCAAACGCCGGCGTCTGCGCACTAAGGCGCCTGTGCACTGATTATTTTCGGAACGCCGGGAATTCCCTGTTAGTATTGCGGCACCATGCTGTATGTCTGCGCATGCTAAATTGAAATTAGAGTTCCCCAGATGTCGGCGCTTGTGCGGGAGACCATCGGGACGCAACCAAGCGCCCCATCAATACTTAGAAGCCTCCATGCCCGCGCATGCTCAATCGCAAATGAAACTCCATAAATGTCCGCAACTATGCAGCTGACCGCTGGGACACAACCAAGTGCCCCACCAATACTCAGGCAACTAATAGGGGACTGGAAACATGATCTTAGTCCAGAACAACCTCATATAAAAAAAGGGGGGGTTTATAAAATAAGGAGAATTTAATAATTACTCAATACCTAACAATTAACCACCATCTGTTATAGCCCAACATAATATAAGGTATAGATCAAACAGTAAAATGAGGATTAGAAAGAATGAAACAAAAATACAAACAGATAAACCACACAATTCATTTAAAACAAAATAAAGTAGATATCTCCTGTAGAAACAGTGGTGGGCATTTACGCCCTGATTAACCCACTATGGCAGAATAAGCCACCAAGTAGTCCCGACTAGACACGAGAAAATTATTGACTTCATTATCCTATCCATAATTTCATATTCATCACAGCAATAAGGTAATCAATTCATATGAAGCAACCAAAATAGAGAACATCATTGAGACCATCCGGACACGTTTTTAAACGATATGTCCACTCGGTCTCCTTCCAGAGAAGTCGTTTATCAATATCACCCTTTCTCAGTGTGGTCTTAATCTTTTCAATACATAAGAACGAAAGACCAGTGTATTCCCCTGCATGTTCTTCCCAGATATGTCGTGTTAAGGGGGTGTCACGGCGATGCCTGATGTCTCCAATATGTTCCCCTATACGGGTCTTAAACTGTTTTTTTGATTTTGTCTACATATTGTTTTTGACACATACACGTGCAGAGGTAAACTACCCCTCTTGTCTGGCAATTCATGAAATCATGTATTCAATGGCTCTGGCCAGTAATGGTGCTTTTAAATTTCTTCACTTTAGCCACAAAAGGACAGGCCACACATTTCCCACATTTAAAGGTCCCAAGTGGCTTCCTCTCAAGCCATGATTTTTCTCGAGGCACAGGGACATAATGGCTATGTACAAGTCGATCTCGAATCTATCGTCCCATTCAGTATGTAATTAGTGGTAAGGAGGGTATTAGTTCTTCCAAAACCTTATCAAAATCAAGGAAATCCCAAGATGAATTCAAGATGTCCCTCACCTCTTCATTCCGATCATCAAAAGTACCAATGATTCTGGGTAACGAACCTGTTGGCGCTGTACATACAGATCAGCGTCGCAGGGGGCGTGACGCACGGATGTACTCACTCTCCCTGCAACGCTGAGGAGATCGACGGGAGCTGGACGGGCTGCAAGGAGCCTGGTGAGGTGAGTAGTTTTTTTTTTGTTTTTTTTTTATTAGCTATTGGGGGCATCGACCTGGCTACAAGGGGCACTACCTCGCTACAAAGGAGGCACTACCTGGCTATAAGAGGGCACTACCTGGCTACAAAGGGGGCACTACCTGGCTACAAGAGGGTACTACCTGGCTACAAAGGGGGTCTACCTGGCTATATGGGAACTACCTGGCTATAGGGGGGCTACTACCTGGCTATTAGGGGTTACTGCTTGGCTATTAGGGGTCACTACCTAACTATAAGGGGTCACTACCTGACTATTAGGGGACACTAACTGGCTATAAGGGGCACTACCTGACTATAAGGGGCGTCACCTGGCTATAGGGGCATCTACCTGGCTATAAGGGGCTACTACCTTGCTATACCGGGCACTACCTGGCTAGCGGGGCATCTACCTGGCTTTCTTACAGAGCTATTATGCATTTAGGTGGAGGGAGTGTGGCTTTTTCTAAGGGGCGTGGTGCACCAACAAGATGGGCGTGGACATGCAATTTTTTTTGCCCCTTGCAATCTCCTGCTTTTCCACTTTCAAAAGTTGGCAACTATGTGTATACTGCCCCTGTAGCAATCTATAGTTATTTCAGTATACCGTGTATCAAGTTTTAAAGTCTATTAAACTTAAGAATACGTCACATTGAAGCATTTGGAAGATTTTTACAGCCTGCTTGCTATTTAATGAGGACTTACATACAGCGTTGGGAGACGCTGTAACAGGCTGATGCTGTGTGTCATATGTTAAATAGGTCATCGGTTTAATGCTGGATTTAAAAAAAAAAAAAAAGTTACATCACATCTCCTCTTTTCCCCGCTGAGCTGCTGCGCTGGGAGCTTTCATCCAGTGTGGGGGTGTGACGTCATCACGCCGTCTATGCCGAGACGCAAGCTCTTGGTGTCTCCAAGGCTTTGAACCCAGCAGCACAGGCGGTGTGATCGGTACATCACGCCGCATGCGCTGCTTACTACCGTGGGACGTAGGGCTTAGGGCCCACCAGAAGACTACTGGCATTCCAGTGGGCCCTGAACTCCATGGCAGTGGGCCCAAAGGTTAATGCTGTACAGTAGATCACACTGCCTGCGCTGCTGGGGGTGTATGTGTTGGACCAGGGGCCTGCCATTCTGACACTGCAGCTGTACTCCCTCAAACTATTCCCTCCTGATGTCTTAATGCGCATGTGCTGGTCCCTGAAGCTCCTGGAACTTGTTTGCTGACTTGGAGATACTGAGTGCATTACTAACAACTCTAGTCCAGGCCATATCTGCCCTGATTTGCTACTGAACGTCAGGGAAAAAGTGGCACAATGGTCATAACACAGGGGGAATGGAGACTCCTGCTTATTGCATGTAAGGGGATTGCATGCGGATTCTACTTAAAGGGAACCTGTCACATATTTTTTCCCCCCCCTTGCTAGACGCACAAGTAGTGTCAACTGTGCTTCCAGTCTGTGTCCCTATTCTGTAAGATGCAGCATTTTAGGCTTTTTAATGCCAAATCTAACCTAAACAGGTGTTAGCCCCCCCACCAAAGTCTAGCCCCACCCAGACATTTTTTCAAGTTTTTCCTTTTTCAAAGTAATAGGTTATCATTGAGGTGGGCGGGGCATGAAAAAAAAACTCTTTTCATGCCCTTTTTTTCGGGGAAAAACTGCAGATTTGAGCACAAAACGAAATAAGGGACCAGCGCTGGAAAAAAAAAGGGTCTGTCACTTGTTGTGCTGCCCTAAAGCAAGGGGGCATAACCTATGTGACAGGTTCCCTTTATTATCTTACTGCATGTCAAGGATGACATTTGCTGCTGATTTATTCATCATTTAGCAATATACATCTGCGTTTTTGCGATCCCCCCTGCAGGGGCAACAACCTTTTGGGAAGAAAAAAGTAAGGGGTGAGGGGGTTGCAACGTGGACAAAAGAGAGAAAAATTTAGGTTTTTTTGTTTGTTTTTTTTTACATTTTATCCCCTTACTGACATTTGATGCACAGGAACGTCATAATGCTGATAAAGATGTATGGCACTGCCCATACCGGAGTTGCTGTTTTAACCCTTTGAGAAGTGGGGAAAGAAAAAACATCGCTGCCAAAATGTTCCCCCTTCGACGGGGCCCCCCCTTGCAAGGTTTGGGGGTCTATTGGGTTTCCATGGGAAATGGAAAACATAATAAGGCTTTCATAGCTGCCAGTTAAAGCCTTCCACTATTTTCCCTTTTTTGCAGAAGCGCCACTCGCACAGCTTTTGTTATATATAAAAAAAAATAGAAAATAAAAAAGTAGAACGGTTTACAAGCAATCGTGCACCCTGGTCAAGTACTAGGGGGACTACAAGTGTGAAAAAAAAGAGTTTTAAAGATAAAAAAAAATGTAAAGTTCAAAACACCACTTTTGCCTTTTTACACATGAAAAGCTTGTTCTTGAAATTGCAGTCTATTAAAATTTATCCTGAAAACGAACCCATACAAGAAAAAAAAACCCAAAGCCAAAATTTCCTTCATTTCTGTCCCCCAAAAAATTTGGGAAAAAAAAGTGATAAAATGTTGCTGTATTCTAAAAAGCTTAAAAAAACCCCCCACTTTAGCCTGCAAAAAAAAAAACACGACCA
>JAODAL010064606.1:0-18637 GCA_025379985.1 Phyllomedusa bahiana
AACCCCCCGGGGGGGAGGGGGGGGGTCAGGGTGCCCCCGGGGCCCCCGGGGCCGAGGAGAGGGGGGGTGCCGTGACAATGATTTCCCCAGCATCCACCCTATGTAAAGATTAAAGGATGAGCTTAGAGTGTAAAGGGATCCGAGTAGGAGCTTGGAGCCCGTTCTTTTAGCTGAAGACTTAGAAGTTGGTGTAGTTTTTGCTGGTTCTTTGTTGGAGTGGAAAGGGTATTCATTTCCCCCAAGGTTAGGATTTTAATTTTGTGAGAATAAATAGGGTTGGTCGAATTTTTGAGTTGTGATGTTTAGGAGGTTTAAAGAGTAGGTTCTATATTCCTTTTTTTAAAGGATTGTTTGGGTGATGAAAAAGTCCCATCATGTTTTTTTCAGATAATCATTAGCAAAAAACGTTAAAAAGTAAGGAAAAGGGGGGTAGGGGGTAAGGGAAGGAAAAAAAAATTTTAGAGACAGTGGAACCACCTCCAATTTTTGTATTGAAACTTGGTTTCACCTTGTGAAGCGGGGTTTTTGATTTTTTAGGAAATGTGCAGGAACCCCCCTTCTGAGTCTGCCTAGGTACCAATTTTTGTGGCGCAAAGCATGAGTTAAATACGGTTTGTATGGGGTTTGGGGGAGTTATCGATTATGGGTTGCATGTTGGGAAAGAATTTTCCCCCCAATTTTTTTTGAAGGGAGGATCCCCCCAAACCATGGTAAAAAGTATTTACTTATCTAGAAGATGGGTTTATAAAGGGGGTTTTGGGCCTACCCAGGTTGGGGATTTTTTTTCCGGCTGCCGCCGAGATGCAAAAGATTGTCGTTTAGTATGTCGTGGAATTTGGGTTGTCCCCCGCAGTAGCCAAAGGGTATTAGGGGTTTTAAGGTGCGGGGAAGGAGTGTGTGTGGTTAGGGAAATTTTGGTGCGGCTCCAAAACGCTTGGTGATGGACAACCCAAAAACAGTGATTAAAATTTGCGTTTTCTCTCCCCACCTAGAACAGGATGGTGATATGAGATAGTTAAGGCTGGGGATAGTTCCCCCATGTGTAGGAGACATGGTATGTCCTTTTTGCCCTTTAACGTGGCCCTCCGGATCCCCTCCCGTTAGTGTGGCAAGTCCCCCCTCCCCGCACCACACCACCCCCCCTTGTCAAAATTTGGGATCGGTGTTTAAGGAGTTTGAAAAACCCCGGGAAATGGCCCGAGTCCCTGCGCGCCCAAACCAGTTTTCCCCGTTGTTGTTTCATTAAAGTCATGAATTGCCGGTTACTTTGATGTGTAACTCTGAAGTTGCAGAAAGGAAAGATTGGGTCGAAAAAAAGTGAATTTAGGCAGTTTGGTTAAAGTAATTTGTTTTTTCCCTTTGGGGAATCCACCGGGTCGACCACCGCTCTGAGACCCCCGGGGGGGAGTGCACCGGCGGAAGATGGGTGGGTTTCCCCCATTGAAAGTCAGGGTTAACTATAAAGGGAAACCCCTGCGAGGCCCTTTTCCCCGATAATGAAAGTCTGGGGGCCAGGGCCATGTTTTCCCACGGGGTTAAAGCAAAGGGTTAAGTTTAACCCCTGGTGGGGGTCGAAAATGAGGATGTAAGAGATTGGTAAGGAGAATTTTGGGGAAAAAGCTTGGGCATCGAGTTCTACGCGTGGTTGTTTGGTTTCCAGTAAACCAGTCTCTTAATGCATAAATTGGGGGAGTATTGTAGGATTTAAGTTTGGGAAATTAATTTTCCTTTAGATTTTGCCGGTTTTAGAACGTTTAGAGGGATCCTCGCTCTTTTACCCCGCCAAATAAAGGTCTGAAACCGTTTGTGAGGGGTTTTTTCATCCCTTTTGGTTAAGGGACAAAAAGGGGGAGTCCGGAAAGGTATAATAAAATTTGGAAAAAAAGGTAGTTTAATTAGGGTTTTCTCTGCAATGACGAAAGCGTGAATCCTGACCGCATTTAAAATATTGTTTAAATTATAAATGTTAAATCATTGAGTATAGTTTGGGGGATCTCTTGTGATTTGGACTCCAGGTAAATGAGGGGATAGGGTTGCCCAAAGTAGGGGGTTTTTCTATTGATCCCAAAACGGGGTGGGGGGGGGGGGGAGGGGGAATAGTAGAGCTTCAGACTTTTTCGGTTTTCTTTTAAAACCATGAGCTCCCCCCTTTACCTCATTCTCTCAAACGTTCTTAAGACACCTGTGGTCTAGAGATAAAAGTCAACAGATCATCTGCAAAAGCCGAGACCTTTTCTTCTATGTTCCCTATGGTGATGCCCAGAATCCATCCCAGGCCTGAATGTACCTCAGAAAAGGGTCTAGGACAAGGTCAAAGAGTAAGGAGAAGATTGGAGAAGATGCAGGAAGTCCAGGAAGGCCTCCAAATTTTGGCTCGAGATTTGTTCGTTCCGGCAATTTCTTAGTACTTGTATGTTTTATTTTTTTAAAAAACTCTGCCTATACCTGCCAACACCTGTATGGGGACATTTCGGCTATTTCCCCTATGGGGACAAATACCTGTATATTCCCTAGGGGGACATCCCGGGCTAGGGGGGACATATCCCTCCCTAGGGAAGCACTATACCTCCCTATGGAGCATTTCCCTGCTATGGGGGACATTAAATGCCATACCCCCCTATGTAGGATAATAAACTGCTTATACTGTCTATGCATTTTTTGGGGTACCCATTTTTTCTTGAATTTCCCCAGTAGCTGCTGCATTTTCCCCCTGGCCATATCGGTCAAAAAGTTTTTCAGCTTTTGTGCAAAAATTGGTGTAGGCTTATATTCACATCAACTTATACTCGAGTATGTACGGTAGTTATATTATTTATGTGTAGCTTTGTCTATGCAGATTTAAAAAAAAAAAGGAAATATACTAGTTCAACTGTATCATATTAATACAAAATATTTAAAAATTACATGTAAATAAAGTCACTAAAAATTCTACTCAATTTCTAATATGCCTGAAAAAGTTGAATGACAGAAATATGACTACCACAGGAATAATCATCCAACTACCTAGTGCCTAGAATGATAAATGTCACCAGGTATGAAAAAAAAAACAGGTTTGAAAAATCAATCACTCAGCCAAGCACCCTACTAACTTTGTTCTCTCCCAACATATTTTTTTTTACATTTTTTTGTTTTTTTTTTTTTTTAAATTGTCCCACGTCATGTCTATAGACTTGTATTGAGCCATATACATTTATATAGTAATATTTCAGATAAACAGTGGTAAAACAACCATGGTTTTGTAAATGTTTGACCAAAAATAGGGTATTTAAATGGGTACTGACATTTTTTTCTCCTTTTATGTGGGAAGGACATTTTCACCCAATGACCTTTATAATTAAACTTCTATTGCTAAGGGATCAAAATTGAAAAGTCAGTAGAAATGAAATATAATATAATGTTTCCACTTGATACTTTGTTTTCTCCCACAATTCAAAAACATACTAAAAGTAAAAGGCATAACTTAAAGCTTGAGTACAAAATCTCTAAGAGGATCCCCAACTATCCTACATCATTTATATTAATAAACCCCTCCAATGGGAAAGAGAAATCCTTAGGGCTCCAGGGTCTATGCATGACTACAACTGTTATACTTTTTATAGTAATGCTCTTGATAATAGTGTAAATCAAGCTGTTATGAATTTGGTCCAAGTGTATGGGTGAAACAAAAAAAAAAAAAAAAAAAATAAAAAAAAAAAAAAAAAAAAAAAAAAAGAAAATAGAAAAAAAAAAAAAAAAAAAAACCAAAAAAAAAAAAAGGTGGGGTTTTCTCACTAAAAAAGATTAGCTTTTAAATGTAGGAAAAAAGGTTAATTGAGATTTTTTCAAAAAACAATTGTCTTAGTTTAAAAGGATTGTATCTGCTCTGGTCAAATGGTTTGTTTGTTACCTGACCCCAAACTCCCCTATGATTAGACAGAACAGGGGAGTGTTTCCCATTGTTGGAACACACTCTATAGGAGAAATCATTATCTCTAACGAGATGAGCTTTTGTTTACAGATAGGCAACTGTTTTTACTCCTCAGAGCACTTGTAGCTTTGTTTACTTACAGACTATTTCACAAGCATGCTCTTTTAATGTGTCAGCTAGTTTAAAAGAAAATATATATGATAATCCCGCTTGAATCACCCTCAGCCTGGGGCAAGGGGAAAAGTGAAAAACTGTCTTTGAGTGTAATGTATAGTGGAAAAAACCCCCTTTTAAAGATTTTGTGATTTAGCCATAGATTTTCATGAAATTTCTTGTCTTAAGCTATCAATAAAATTTGAATTAATTTGGTGGATTGGTAACTATTAATATCATGGGTTTGTGACTTTCCCCCCAAAAGCGATAAGGGGGAAGAATTTCAAATGCCCAAAAAATTTTTTTTGCATAAAAAAAGTTCCCCCCGAGGGGTCTAGCAGTGTCTTATTATCCTTACTGAATCAGGAAGATGAGCATTTATATTTATGGTGGAACTGCCTTAAGTTGACCAAACGAATTAGATCAAAGATAATTTTGTCTGTGTTGGAAAGCAATCCTATATGTATGGAAGCTACCTGATCATCCCTAAGTGGTAGATGTTTGAAGAAAGATGGCTCGGAGAACAAATAAGACATGGCAGTAACCTAACCCACCATCTGCACTGAATGTACATACTTTTTTTTTGCACGTAATTCCAATTTAATTGTCTTTGCAAAAAAAAAAAAGTCATTTATGACCCCTGAAGTGCACTTCATAATATATATAAAAAAACAGTAACCATTAATATTTTGTTAATAAACTGTAAGTAAAATAATGTCTCGGGTGAAATCGTTTTAATTAAATCTTTTGAAAAAAAAAAAGGTAGAAACATTTCTGTAAAATGAAAATTTTGACTAATTCCATATTTGTTTGAATCTTTATATCTCCCGAAGAATGTAATGCAAAGTGTCGGGGAAAGCTGGTTTTTTTTATTGGGGACTTGTTACTATCGGGAAAAATTTTATATGGCCAAAAAAAATGTTACCCACCACAGGGGGTAAAATAGAGGGAAACCAGGGTCCCATAGAAACTTTTTGGACGGGGGCCCCCAAACCCCCTCCTCCCCCCCTCCCCGACCACGAACCCCCTTTCCCGGCATGCTGTTGAAAAATGTAGTAATACAAGGGGGAAAAAACTTCCCCCTTTCATTCACCATATACTTTCTACCCAAACAAAAACCCTCTTTCCAAAACCCAAAAATTACCAATTTAAAGCTATTACATAAGGACCCGATTTTACCCCCCAGAAACCCCGACCCCAAATTTTCCACCCCAATGGTGACGGGAAAAATAACCTACACTATTACTGTCAGTACACAAAGACCAAAAAAATGTCTAATAATAATAATATATAAAAAATTAGTGGACCAAATTTTAAAATGGTATTAATAGTTACACAGGTCTGAAAACTGTATATAACCCCCAAAAGTGCCCCAAAAGTGGTAGACGCAGTGTACAAAAGGCTTGCAGTTTTTTTATTAGCCCCCTACAGGGGCCCAAAAATGGTTTGACCCCCCAAATTTCACAGGCTTGCGGAAAGTATATTTCCTTTCCTACAGTGGGCCAAAAATAGTGGTAGACCCGCAGTGAACAGGGGTTTTGCAGACTGTATATAAACCCCCATACAGTGACCCTATAGTGGTAGCGCAGTGTACACAGCCCCGTGCAGCAATTTTAAATGATTTTCAGGCAGTTACATTTTTGTTTTCCAGGTGACGTTTCACTGACCGTGGTTGGACTTTCTCTTTTGTTCTGCATCCGGGCCAGGGCGCCCCTCTTTTATGGGGCATCTCCCGGGCCACTTGTCCCCGAGGTTTTGACACAAATATCTTAGGGAAACCTGACTTTTCCCGCACCTGCCCCCCCCGGCTTATGGGGTTTAAATTTTTGGGAGGCAGGGCCCTTTGATAGGATATATGGGGGCCCCCCAAAAAGGCAAGGTTTAGGGAGCCAAAGAGTGCCCTTTTAGGCAGGCAGGCTTTAAAGGGAGCTATAAAGGGAAACCATTTCAGGTAGCGGGGGTTTGGTGGGCTATAGGGGGCCCTATTTGGTAGGGTTTAGGGTTTGCTAAAGGGGCCCCCCCTTAAAAAAGACCGGGGAGGCTTGTGGGGGTATAAGGGAGGTTGTGGGGGTATAAAGGAAGGGGATTTTTAGGGGGGTAGTAGAGGGGAGGCATATGGGGGCTGTTTAAAGGGGAAGGGTTTTGGGGGGCCCGTATGGGGAAGGGAGGCATAAAAGGGGGCCTTTTATAGGCAGGCATTTTTAGGGGGGGGGTGTATAGGCAGGCAGGCTTGGGGGGGCTGTTTTGGCAGGCCAGGCAAATTTTGGGGGGGTGTATAGGCAGGCAGGGATATGGGGGCCCCATTAGGCAGGCATATGGGGGTATGGTAGGTTAATATGGGGGTTTTAGGGGGGCATATGGGGGCCCATAGGCAGGGGTATTGGGGGGGATAGGTAGGCTTAAAGGGGGGCTAGAGGCAGGCATATGGGGGCTATTGGCAGGCCTATTGGGGGGTTTTAGGTAGGAAATGGGGGGGTATAGGCAGGCTTGGGGGGGGGGGTATAGGCCCGGCATATGGGGGGGCTTAGGCAGGCATATGGGGGCTATGGCAGGGGAATTTTGGGGGGGGGATAGGCAGGGATATGGGGGGGTTTTTAGGTAGGGATATGGGGGGTTTTTGGTTGGCTTTTGGGGGGCTATAGGGAGGATATGGGGGGGCTAAAAGGCAGGCTATGGGGGGGTTAGGCAGGCAAAATGGGGGGTATAGGCAGGGATATGGGGGGGTTTTAGGAGGCAAAATTGGGGGGGTATAGGCAGGGAGTGGGGGCTATAGGGCCCCGGCATATGGGGGCTATAGGCAGGCATATGGGGGGCTATAGGCAGGCATATGGGGGGTTATAGGCAGGCATATGGGGTAGATAAAATAAGAAACAACTTACTCACCTCGGTCCACGCTCCCCCAATGCGCCGCTCGCTCCGCTCTGCTGCTCTCCCTGCAGCCCTGCGCTCAGCGCGGGCGGCGCGGTGATGTGACGTCACCGCGCGCCCACGTGACCACAGAGGGCCGGCAGGGGGAAGTAACAGAGCGGAGCGATCGGCGCTCCGTCCTGCTACTACCGAGCCGCGCTGCCTCTGAGCGCTCGGGCCGGGGGGGGCCGGGCGTTCAGAGGGAGTATGCGCTGGGCCCCTCAGCTCCCCGCCCGCCGCAGTGAACTGTTAAGTTCACTGCCGGCGGACCCAGGAGCGGCATTACCGGGGTAGCGGACGCAGTAGCAGCTGCCCCGGGGCCCCCCTAAGCGCAGGGGCCCCGTAGCAACTGCTACCCCTGCTACCCCGGTAGTTACGCCCCTGCCCCCCATATAGCTATGCAAGTTAATTCAATGCTTTGTTCCATACTATGAAAGACTGATGCCAGTTGCTTTCAAATGTTAAAATATTGTATTGATAATCCAGTAAAATAATATTAATAACAGTAGTATATTTATAAAACTCATAACATTTAAAACCTTTTCCACATATTCAGGAATTTTAAGGAGTTGTCCACTTATTTCTTTTTTTCTTTAGTGTACTTGTGGCCATATAAAAAAAATAAAAACGGATCCTCGGATCCATAGCGGTGCCATTCTCACTCATCGCCGGTCTTCTGTTGTCTTCTTGCTTCCTCTCAATTGAGACGTCACTGCTGGAGCCGCTGATTGACTGCAGCGGTCACGTCACTGACGTCACCAATTGGGCACCTCACTTCTGAGCGGTGATGTCAGGGACATGGCACATAACCACTTCAGCCACTGACGTCCCCATTCAGAAGTAGTAAGAAAAAAAACAAAAAAACAAAACAGGTGAGGAGAGTAAGGATGGGGCAAAGTTAGATACAAGGTGAGGGGAGATTGGAGTGCAACATTTTTCTATTTTAAACGGCCACTAGTATGAAAATTAAGTACACATCTCCTTTAGGTAGTAGCAATGAGCTGTGAATTTGAGAAAAATAGCAACTGATATTGGTACAATATACAGACAAGGTCAAAGCAAAAAATAAAACCAATGATAGAATTTATGTTACTAGGTTTCCAATAATTAATATAACAAACAAAAATACAGTAGTAAATAAAATGCTAGAGTAACCCTATAAACAAAGTATGGCAGTGCCTCTATGAAAACAGGAAAATATGGATTATAGCTAAGTTTGAACTACATAATAGGGTTAAAAGAAAGCATAGAGGTAAAGCTTGAGGAAAAGAAGGTAAAAGAAACACATGGTCATGACTAAAGGTAAACTTACACATTTATTTGCAGATTCATGTAGTCAAAACCCACAACAGAAAATAAAAATGTATTAATGTTTCTCTTGCAGATTTTCAATTTTCTTTCTTTCAATGTATTAAGATGTAGTTAGTGGTAAATCTGCATAAAAGTTTGCTACATGACCTGCATACAGTATACCACATATGGCTTTTGCTGCAGATTATCAGCCAAAATCTTCAGGCAAATTTGTGAACAAGGCAAAATGTGGGATTTGTTGCAGAATATGAGCAGAAGTACTGAAGGTGTTACTATTATATATTTTTGCTAAAATACCTTATGGAATCAATAAAAAAATATATCTAATATGTGTAAGAAAGAAGTGCCAAATGCCTGAAGCTCCATGATCACTTTTTAAATCAATAAACTTGTATGGCTTTAATGGTGTTCTAAATTTAGAAAGATCTGAGCCATTTGCGACACCACCCATTTACGACACTTGGATTCACTGATGATATCAATAAATTGCACATAGCACAGTATAAGTTAGAGAGCTGAGGTCAATTTTGACCATCAATCAATTTGCCATCTATAGAAGTGCTTTATTTGGAAGTGACAGAGTTGAAAGTAATATGGAGAAATAGGACAGAAATGGGACAGAAGTGGGCATACATAAGTGGGCAATCCTCCTTTTATGGGCGTACTTACATAAAAGGAGGATCGCCTTTTATGTAAGTAACTGGTCTTTTTTAACCCCTTACCACCGGACCGAGTATTGACCTCACTGGCAGAGCCCCCTTTTTTTAAATCTGTGTCACTTTATGTGAGAATAACTTTTTGACACTTTAACCTATCCATGTGAATCAGAGATTGCTTTCTCATGACACATTGTGCTTTAAGATAGTAAGAAATTTTGGTCCAAAAAGTTCTTGTTTATTTGTGAAAAATATCAAAGTATCGTGAAAAATTTCTAAAATTTACCAATTTCAAATTTCTAAAATTTTTGCATGTAAGACAGATAGTTATTCCACTAAAAATAGTATATAACTAGCATCTACCATATGTATACTGTAGGCTGGCATAATTTTTTTTAAATGTCTTTATTATTCTTTACGACATGAGGGGGCTTAGAAATTTAGTAGTAATTTTCAAGCAAATTTGCAACATAAATTTTTTAAGGGACTAGTCCAGTTCTAACGTGACTTTGATTGGCTTGTATGTTAGGTACCCTCATAAAGGACTTCATCTAAAAAACTGCACCCCTTAAAGAATTCAAAACAGCATTTAGGAAGTTAATTAACCCATTAGGTGTTTCACAGGAATTAAAGCAAAGTGGAGGTGAAATTTCAAAATTTCACTTTTTTTTTGCAGATTTTACATATTTATCCATTATTCACAAGAACACGGTAGATGTGATCAGGGAAATGCAACTTAATATTGCTTCCCCAGATTCTGCTGTTTTCAGAGATATCCCATATTTGGCCCTAGTGCATTATTTGGCTCAACCACAAGCTTCAGAATAGGAGGAGCACCTACTGGACTTTGGGGTTTCATTTTCATTATGATTTTATTTAGGTGCCATTTCAGATGCAGATGTCCTAAGGTGCTAAAACTTAATAAACACCCCTAAAAATACCCCATATTAGAAACTACACCCCTTAAGGAATATATCCAGGGGTGCAGTGAGTATATGAACCCCACAGGTGTTTCACAATTTTTTTTAGCGTTAGGCTGTGAAAATGAAAAATTTATTTTTTTCCAACAATCTGCAATTTTAGCTGAAATTGTTTCATTTTCACAAAGAATCCTGGAAAAAAAGCCCCCCCCCAAATCGTGTTACGCAATTTCTTCCAAGTTCGGCAATACCCTACATGTGGGTGTAAACTGCTGTTTGGGCATTCGGAATATAAGGGGAGGGAGAGCTATTTGGCTTTTTGGAACCAGTTTTTGGGGGGGGTCATGTCGCTTTGAAAAGGGCCCCCAAAGTACTAATACAGGTAAAACCCCCTTCCAGTAGTTCCCTAAATTTTTTTGAATTAAAACACCTTCAGGGATCTATCTAGGGGTGTACTGTGCTTTTTGGGGCCCCAGGTGTTCCATCGTTTTTTTTAGCTTTGGGCCAGAAAAGGGGGGGAAACAACGCAGCCCCGCCATTGATTTTTGGGCTTAAATTTACAGGTTCACTGTGCAGTGTAAATAGGGGATAACTTTCTTTGCAGGTCGGTACATTGCAATTATATAAATTTTATAAAGTTTTTTTATGTTTTTTACTTTTACACAATAAAAAAGGTCTGAAAAAATTATTTTTGGTCCTTTTTCTGATAGCCATAATTTTTTCGTTTTTTTGATAGGGGCTGATTAGGCTTGTTTTTTTTTGGGGGAGATTTAAATTTTTATTTGAAACCATTAGGGGTGCAGAAGCTTTGACACTTTTTTTTAAGTTTTTATTTTTATTTTTTACAGGGGGTCAGGGGGTGGTATAAATGACAATGGGTTTTATCACAGGTCAATACAAAAAAGGATACCAAATTTTTTTATTTTGTTATGTTTTACTGCTTTTCACAATAAAAACATTTTATTTAAACGGGAAAATACTTTTTTGCGTTGCCACAGCTGAGAGCCTCATTTTTTTTTTTTTGGGTTAGGACTGTGTGGGTGTTTTTTTTTTTTGGGGGATGATTGAGTTTTTATTGGTATAATTTTTGGGGGGGACAAGACTTTTTGATCAAATTTTTAAAACCTTTTCTGGAAGGCAGGGGAAGAAAAAACTGCAATCCTAGTATTGTTTTTTATTTTTATTTTTAATACACCACCGGCATAAAACCATGACAAAAAATTTACCTCTTAGATAATTACAGCAAAAACCCAATTTACATGGTTTTTTTTTTTTTTGAAGCACTTAAAAAAAGTTTTTTATTGTGCAAAAAAATTTAAAGCATCGCTATATTTGAAGCCATAACTTTTTATTTTTCCGTTACAGAGCGTGTAAATATTTTTTTTTTTTTTTGCGGGATGAACTGACGTTTTTAAATTGGGGAAACCTTGGGATTTTTTATGCTTTTGAGCGCTTTATTCCATTTTACGTGCGCGGGGAACAAAAACACAATTCTGGAAAATGTTTTTTTTTTGTTTCGGGGTTCATGAGGGGTTTAAATTTAAAACACAATTTATAGAGTGGTCGTTTCGCATGGGCAAATACCAAAAAAAGGGGACTTTATTGATTTTTTATCTTTTTTGGGGCGATTGGCATTTGTAAAGGGGAAAAGGGCGATGTATGTGTTTTTTGTTTTATTTTTTGTGTTTTACTTTTTTACATATTTTTATTTTTTAAAATGTTTTCACTTTTCCCCATAGGGGATTTGTAACAGCAATCTTCAAATTTTTCAGAAAGCATCCAGAGAGTCGGGTGAGTGGAACAGTAGCGGTGCAGAGCGTCATTACTGTGCCGATTGTAGGCAGGAGGAACTCACTCCTCCTGCCTGCAGCTTCATTATCGCGACCATGACAGGTCGCAATAATGAAGCGTTAGTCACCCGCGGCCGGAGCTCACTCTGTCCCATGTTGCGATCGTGCGGAGCTCGTCTGTAAGCCTGCACGATCGTCAGGATGTATGCATACTTCTATTGGGGGGAACGCACATCGCTCTAGGATGTATGCATACATCCAATGTCGGAAAGGGGTTAAAATACATCTTACTCACCATGCTCTCTATTGCTATCTATCTTGCAGTCATTTTCCTCCTATCCTGCCACCCAGTTTTGCCTCCTGAGAATCTTTCTATATCAGCTCCTCCCTCCTTCCCTCACCTATGTATACATCCCACACACTATTTTCCCATTTTAACTAGCCCGAGCCACCTGATTACATAGTGCTGCAGAAATGCCGCTCATATACATCACTGGACCATCTGCTGTCTCTTTTCAGTCTCCTGCTTCTTGTTGCAGGGGACATCTCTCCAAACAACAGCCCACTCTCCTTTACTGCTCATCCCACCTCCTCTTCTGCCTCCCATAGAAACCCTGCGAACCTGCTTGCTATTCATTATACCTTTAAAATGTTCTTTGTGGAGCCCCCGATCTCTCTGTAACAAACTTACTGCTATCCATGACCAGTTCCTTTTTAACTCCCTCAACCTGCTAGCTCTCACAGAAACCTGGCTCCAGCAATCTGACACCACTTCCTTTGCTGCTCTCACCTATGGCGGCCTACACTTCACCCACATGCCCAGACCTGAGAACAGGCTGGGTGGAGGAGTCGGCATATTTCTTTCCCCACACTGCACATACCATGTTATTCCCCCTGCACTCTCCCTCACTTTCCCCTCCTTTGAGGTCCACACTCTCAGACTCTTTCGGACATTTTCGCTCAGTCGCGGTTGCGTATAGACCCCCGACTCACCCCGCCAGTTTCTGGATCATTTTACTGCATGGTTCCCTCATTTTCTCTCTTCTGAAATGCACACTCTCATCATGGGTGACTTCAACATCTCCATTGATGACCCCATGTCTCCTTCCGCCTCTCAGTTCCTTTCACTAACATCTTCTCTTGGCCTCTTGCAATTTAAGAAATTTTTTAACCAACAAGGATGGCAACTCTCTTGATCTGGTCTTCTGTTGTCCCCCATCAATTTCAAACTTCACTAATTCTCCTTATGTGCTTTCTCATCATAACCTTATCTCTTTCCATATCACTAAATCTCAGCCTTCTCTGGACACACCAGCCCATCACCCATTCAGAAGGATCTGCTCCATCAACACTCAGGAACTCATAGACACCATACAGTCCTCACTGCCTCCAATCTCCTGCGTCTCCTGTCCTGACCTAGCTGTCGAACAGTACAACAAAACTCTCTCAACCACCCTGGACATATTGGCACCACTGACACACCGCACCACCAGAGTCAGATATCGGCAGCCTTGGCACACGCCTCAGACTCGCTTTCTGCAGCGATGTTCCAGGTGTGCTGAGCATCTGTGGAGAAAGTCAGAGCTCCCTGCAGACTATTTCCACTATAAATTCATGCTCAGGACTTACCACCCTGCCCTTCACCACACCAAACAAGATTATTTCACCTCCCTCATCTCAACATTACACACAACCCAAAACGACTGTTTGACACTTTCCACTTTCTCCTCAGGCCTAAAGCTCAGGTCCCAGTCACTGACCTCTATGCTTAAGACCTGGCCACTCACTTCAAAGACAAAATCAACAATATCCGGCAAAACATTGCATCTCAATCCTCAAGTAATACCCATCCTGTCCCTCCCTGCACGTCCTCTAGTCTTCTCTCAGCCCCTGAACCGACGAAAGAGGAGGAAGCATCGAGACTTCTCTTGTCTGATCACCCCTCCACCTGCTCTAGTGACCCCATTCCATCTCACCTTGTCCAGTCCATTTCTCCAGCTGTTCTCTCCCACCTAACTGCAATCTTCAACCTCTCTCTCTACTGCGATCTTTCCATCTCCGTTTAAACACATTGCTATTACCCCTTTACTAAAAAATCCCACTCTGGACCCGTCCTGCGCTGCCAATTACTGACCAGTCCCTAAGCTGCCCTTCATCTCTAAACTCCTGGAATGCTTGGTCTACTCTTCCCTAATCCACTATCTCTCTGTTAATTCACTTCTCAATCCTTTACAATCAGGTTTCTGCACTTTACAGTCCACAGAAACTGCTCTAACTAAAGTCTCTAATGATCTCCTCACTGCTAAATATCATGGCTGCTTCTTCTGGATCTCTATGCAGCATTTGACCCTGTTGATCACCATCTTATCCTCAGCATGCTCCATGCCATTGGCATCTAGGACACCACTTTCTCTTGGTTTTCCTCCTACCTCTCTGACCGCTCCTTCAGTGTCTCATTTGCAGGTTCTGCTTCTTCACCTCTTCCTCTTGCTGTTGGGGTTCCTCAGGGATCGGTTCTTGGTCCTTTCCTCTTTGCAATCTATGCAGCCCCCATTGGCCAAACCATCAGCAGATTTGGCTTCCAGTACCATCTCTACGCTGATGATACCCTACTATACACCTCATCCCGAGACATCAATCCTGCCCTGCTACAAAACACCAGTGACTGTCTTTCTGCTTTCTCTGACATCATATCCTCTATCTCAAACTAAACCTCACTAAAACTGAACTTTTTGTCTTTCCGCCATCTACTACCAAACCCAACCCTGCTATTTCTCTCTCAGTGTGTGGTACCATTATAACTCCTAGGCAGCAGGCCCGCTGTCTTGGGGTTATACTAGACTCAGATCTGTTCTTTACCCTCTATATTCAATCCTTTGTCCGCTCTGGTCACCTTCACCTCAAGAACATCTCCAGAATCTGTCTGTTTCTCACTGTGGAAACAACTCAAACTGTCATTGTGACTCTAATTCTTTCTCATCTCGACTACTGTAACTCCTTGCTTATCGGTCTCCCTCTCCCCTCTCCAATCTGTCCTGAATGCAGCAGCCAGGCTCATCTTTCTTTCCAGCCACTATATTAATGCCTCTACTCTGTGTCAGTCACTGCACTGGTTGCCCATTCATTACAGGATACAATATAAATTCATCACTCTCACCGATAAATGTCTCCACAGTGTTGCACCCCACTACTTTACATCTTCCGCTTCATCATTCTCTTGTGGTAAGCACACCAACTTAACCCAGCTCTCCTCTGGTTATGCCACAACCCATCAAGCAGTCCAACCTCCCATTGACCCCTTAATTGACACCAAAAGCCCCATTCCCAGGAAAAATCCTAACCATAAATATCTTATTCCCAGGTAATTCTAACCCTTTTCATTTAGTTTTAGGAAGCGTTCTTAGCAGGCAAACCACCTAATTTACATTCCATAAACGTCCTTCTCACCAGATTAAATCTTTTTTTTTCTAGTAAAAAGGGGAATGCCCCCTTGTCTTTTGGGGGTTCACCTGAAATTTTTTTCCCATACTTTTTGTGGGGCCCATTTTATTTTAAAAATTAATCATGTCCCCTAAAGCCGTCTTTTCTAAAAGACTAAAAAGTTCAATTCTACTAATAACCTCGCCTATCTCTGTCTACCCCCTACCCCCTTTCTCCTCTCTCTACAGACAAAATCATCCGAACCTCCCTGCCCGTCTTCAAGATTTCCCGTGAAGAAACCAGTTCCCAGGAAAATCCTACCACATACCATCAGGCACAATCCTAACCTTCATAGTTTTAAGAGTGTTCTTAGGCAGGGCTACCAAGATCCCTAATTGCTAACCCATACTTCCTGTCACACACTTCTGTCACTCCCTACACCAGAGCACCCACAGGCACTTATCTATATATCAATGTACTGTCAGGGTGGCAGGTTCACCAAATTTTTATGTAAACCACCCCATATTTATGTAACATGGCTGGACCATTGTAAACATAGCACTTCTCACCCTTCGCTTCCCCCATACATCCTTACAGATTGTAAGCTCTTGCGAGCAGGGCCCTCACAACTTGGGCCATATGTATGAAAACTGTTTAGGTCTAAAACTTAGGCCTAGTAACCTATGGGCAAAAAAGTGAGTTTTAGACCTAAACAGTTTTCATACATGTGGCCCCTTGTGTCTCATCTGTAAGTAGCTTTTATTGTGCAATGTCTGTCTTTTTGTCTGTAATTATACCCTCTAAAATAGGTTTTGTAATTATGTCACTTTTCCAATGCGTACATTTATGTATAGGTAATTTAAACGTTTAGCGTTATCAGGGGTGTGGCTAAAAGTTGCAGTTTGTCTTTCAATATTTTTTTTCTTAATAATATTTTATTGTGTGTGCGTTTTATTTGCCCTGTGGGCCGCTGGTGTCCGGGCCGCAGCGCTGGCTCGGATCGCCCCCGAGGGGGCTGGTGTTTCCCCCCGGTGGGCCCCGAGTGCCGCTGCAGCTACAGGGGCCACAATGGTCGCATCCACGACCGGACCCCTGTGCCAGCGCGTGGTGCAAGCAGTGGCCGAGGCAGAACAGCTGAGATCCACTGATCCCGGCCGTTCAGCTCTCAGGAGGCCACGGCGCAGGCGTGCGATGTGATGACGTCAGCGCGCGCCTGCTCCCGCGGCCCGCACTTTGCTGCTAGCGGCCTTCGGAGCAGGAGAAGAAGAGAGAAAAGGAGGGGACACAGGTAAGTATTATTATAATTATTTTTTTAACTAATTACTGGCCCTATCTGCCTAAAAACTAGCCCTTTCTGCCTAATAACTAGCCCTGCCTGCCTAAAAACTAGCCCTATCTGCCTAAAAACTAGCCCTATCTTTCTAAAAACTAGCCCTATCTGTCTAAAAACTAGCCATGCCTGCCTAAGAACTAGCCCTGCCTGCCTAAAAACTAGCCCTATCTGCCTAAAACCTAGCCCTGCTTGCCTAAAAACTAGCCCTTCCTGCCTAAAAACTAGCCCTGTCTGCCTAAGAACTCGCCCTGCCTGCCTAAAAACTATCCCTGCCTGCCTGAGAACTAGCCCTGCCTGCCTGAGAACTGGCCTTGCCTGCCTAAGAACTGGCCCTGCCTGCCTAAGAACTGGCCCTAACTGCCTAATTACTGGCCCTACCTGGCTGAGAACTGACCCTGCCAGGCTAATTATCTGGGACAGCCCTAGCTACCTGCTTTAGGAGGTCTTTATACTTACCTGCCTAATAGAGGGGCTTGAATACCTACCTAATGGGGGGAGGGTCTACCTATTTACATGCCACTTATATGACTTTTTTAATTTCTAATTTTTAGGATTTAACATACACTGTTTGGGGTACAATTACTGTGTAGGGCACCAAAAGGGGCACTATTAGTATTTGGGGCTCTAGGGTGGGGATTTTGTAAATATTTTTGGAATTGATGGGAAAAAGTGGGGAAAAGAAGAGTCTAAGGATTTGTTAATTTACAGGGTGGAAAGGACCGGGAGAAGAAAATTGCATGGTACGACAGAAAAAAAAATGAATCATGGAGGTTTGGGACAAGGAAAGAAAAGGGAAGAGAAAAACCCCCATCGAGAGACGTTCCTGGGTCCCGATGCGGGGGTTTTTATTTTCTTGTTAATCATCTAAATGTCATGGGCCCTAAAATCGGTGAGGGTTTTGGGGGTGTTTAGTTTATGCGTGCTTTGTAGGTAGTTAGGTTTGTCCCGTTGAAAGCGCACACCGATCTTTATTAGGGGTTTCCCCTCACCACTTTTTTTTTCTTGTTTTTATGGGGGGCTCTCCACAGACGGTTTTTGCTTTTTTATGCTTTTTTTTTTGTCAGAAATGTACAAAATAATTTTTGCCTTTTTCTGCACAAAAAACGCCCCAAAAAATGCTTTGGAAAGCCCCAAAATTAATGTTTAAATTTAGACAGTGGCAGGGCAGAAAAGGGACTTTTTTTTAAGCAGAATTTTATGGGGTTGGGGGGGTTTTGGCCAGGGCTATTTTTATTCCCATCCGCCCGGGCGGGTATAAGGAAAACAGGTGAAAGAGCCTTGTACTTACACAAGCTGACTAGTTGTAGACCCGAAGGACTGTAACTACTGACCCCAGGAGACTAAGGCCCGTTCACACGGCCTTATTTGCCGGGAGGGCCCTATTCCGTCCGGATTTTGGTTCTGGGGAATGGGAGTTTAAAGGAATTTTCCTCATTGAAAAACATTGGAAAACCGTCCCCCTTTCCCCCCCCCCCCGCGAATGGGGGGGAAAAGTGCATGTCTTTTTTAAGGGGGAAGGGAAAACAAGAGTTTTTTTTAAAATCTGATTCTGCGGGGCAGTATGTATATATGGGGCCACATTATCACTACATATGTGATAAAACACCTAATGTTACTGATAAACAGTAAACAAACTTTTTACAAAAAAAAATCCGGACCAAAAAATACCCTATATATCACACCACAAAGGACTAATACCCCTATACTGTTACGACAAATCAATATATCAAACCAATAATACCCAAAAACACAAAATCAAGAATGCCACCATCACCCCATAAAAAACTTCATAAAACCTTGACTTTACTGAAATAAAACCAAAAAAGTAAGATTATAGATTCACTATACACACCTCTGCAGATCTATATTACCCCCAACAGGACCAATTTTTGGCAGAAAGCAGCGTACACAGGCTCGCAATTTTTTACCGCCAACTTTTCCATATTGGTAGATACTGTAACATATAAGTGATTTACGTGCATTAAATTTTTGACTCCCCCTTTTTTTTTTTTCTCCGGCAAGACCACCGACATCTCCTCCCCGCCCCAAATCTCCCTGCAGAATTTACCCCAAAAAATAACTCGAAACAGTAAAATTACCCCCCAACCAACATAGGGCCCCATTTTGCCACCATAGGTAGAAAATTACTCCATATAAGAAAGCTCCCCAATTTGACAGCGTAGGGAAACCTTCTTTTGATTAACCCTTTATTAACTTTTAAAAATGGCAGACCCTTCTTT
>JAODAL010064607.1:0-18637 GCA_025379985.1 Phyllomedusa bahiana
GTGCAGCAAAACGACCGGAGAGCTGAACAGTGAGTGAGCACAACCCGCCCGGAGCAGCGACAGTGAGTGCAGCCTCCCCCCCCAACCCGGAGCAGCTGAACAGTGAGTGCAGCACACTCCCACCGGAGCAGCTGAACAGTGAGTGCAGTGCAATCCGACCGGAGCAGCTGACCAGTGAGTGCAGCACAATCCGACCGGAGCAGCTGAACAGTGAGTGCAGCACAATCCCACCGGAGCAGCTGAACAGTGAGTGCAGCACAATCCGACCGGAGCAGCTGAACAGTGAGTGCAGCACAATCCGACCGGAGCAGCTGAACAGTGAGTGCAGCACAATCCCACCGGAGCAGCTGAACAGTGAGTACAGCACAATCCCACCGGAGCAGAAGAACCGCGAGTTCAGCACAATCCGATCGGAGCAGCTGAACAGTGAGTGCAGCGCACAAAAGGAAGACAGTGAAAACAAGACAGCTTGGCTAATGACATCCTATTGCAAAGTTGATTGTTTTCACTGTCCCCTTATTCTGAGACCCATTCTATGAAATGATACAACCCCTTTAACCCAATGTGAACCACAGCATTGCAATTCACACATTTAACATACAAGTTACATTGGAGCTTTTTAAATCGAGTACTTAGACCCCAAAGATCAAGAATACCTCCATACGAGGAACCCAGATCCATAAGGATTAATACCCTTAGACAAGGAGAAAATAACAGTAAAAAAAACATAACATCACAATTCAAACACATAACATACACAAGAAACGAATGGCCTAGCTATAAAAAAAAAAACACCTAAGGCTAAAAGCTTCATTGACGCCTTTTGGGGCTAAGGTTTCAATTTTACAAATCCAAAAAGCCTCATGTTGAAGCAGTTTGGATTTATAGAGATTATCATCCTGAGCACAAACCTCCTCCAGACGTCGTGGCTGCCGCTTGGCTGTATAGAGCTAGAAGCTCCCTCCTTGTCAGCTCGTACATTGGATTGCACTTTCCTAGAAATGTGATGCTTCATGTATACAGATAAGTTCTGACTCTTATATTGTTCATTGCGATAAGTTTGGAGGATGTTGGCATTGTTGTCGATGTTACCTGCACCGTGCGCTTTATGTTATAAGTAAAGAATTTATAAATGATTCATGTGTCAAGCCTTTGGTTACCTAACGTTACGTGCAAGGGGAGAATGAGGAAACTCCTGGATTAAGGCTACTATTACAGCCAGTACTTTGAAAACAGCACTACGGCAACTTTGTGTATTTTGTAAGCTACGCAGGTAATCAGATATATAGGGCTGAAGGAGGGTCAGTTCATAGTGTGACCTTATCCTTAAAATGGTTTATGCTGGATAAGAAAAATATAGTTATTTTTGTTCAAGAACAGCGCCACATCTGTCCTCAGGTCATGTGTCACATTGCTTCTTAAAGGGGTTTTGGCTACGATGTAATGTTGACGTGGGATCCTCCAAAATGGGTATTTAATCACTGTTCTAAATATATGTGACTACAAAAAGTGAAGCCTCTGAGAGCTACAGCTTTCTTTATATGCCCTTAGTTTCCTGACAGTTTCCATTAGACACGACCAGGACACTGACATGAGCTCATCTGGCCGCGCTTGCGTTGTCTGCACTTCTTATCTGATGACAGGGAACATGAAGGAGCTTGCAAGGGATTGGGGAGAAAAAGCAGTGAATAAGCCTGTGTAAATTGTATAGAGAATCCACTGGTTGTAATGTAATTATTTGAGTAAACATTGCAGACCCTTTCTGCTCCCTGGCTCTCTTAGCCCACCTCCCTTTCCCCCGTGACTCAGCATGCTGAGTTAATCTTCTTTCCTGAGCAGATAAGAGGTAAGGAACTCACTTCTTGGCAAAACCCCTTTAACTACATGGAAAGGAATGGGGATGAGCTGCAGTACCGCACATGACCTGTGTGGCGCCATCTTTTGAAGAGAGCAGGCAGCCTCTTTGAAATTATTACAAACTATATAAATGGATGTGATTAGCGCTCATCCTAGGGGTGCTAAAGACAGAAACCATTTTGTATTTGCTTCTATCGCGGATGATAAAAAGAAACCGGGCTCCTGAGGGAAGTTCTATCTGTACTGGCAAGAGATCTGCATGTAGTAAAAATAATAATTAATAATGTTTGAGAATTTTCCTTTGCTCTGTGTAGAGTAAGAGTGATATAAAACTCAACATAACAATTAAAGGGGTTTTGCCAGGACGTGCCTTATCTGCTAAGAATCAAATGTAAACAAGCCACGGAGCTAAGAGAGAGAGACAGCCAGAGCCCAGTGCCATGCATAAGGGATCGTGTGAAATGTTCACTCAAATAATCAAACTACAACTAGTGGCGTGTGTATACAAATGACAACATATGTCTAGCCGGTGCCTTGACAGCTTCTTCAGCTCCCTCTCATCAGATAAGAAGTGTTCTCTGCGCAAGCCCGGCCAGCAGCTCTTGTCAGGTCGTATCTAATAGAACCTTTGAAGTAACTAAGGGCAGGTAAGGCAGCCTGTAGCTCTCTCAGACTGCAATTTTTGTAAGCACATATATTTAGAAAAGTGATTAAAAACCCATTTTGGAGGATCCCACATCAACATTACGTCGTGGCAAAACCCCTTTAAACAAATACACATCACAGCACATAGCTCATGAAAGAAGTCACATGTGGTGAGCATGCCCTGTTTTCCTAATTATTTAGGCTTGAACCAAATTGAGCATCTTGGGGATAACATCGATTTTTGTGTTCGCACTATGGCTCTTCCCTAATGCACCCTGCAGGGCCATCTTTTCCATTAGGCACACTAGGCAGTTGCCTGGGGGCCCCACAAGTATAGGGGCCCCAAGCGGTGTATGTATGTCACAGGAATACAAGAAACATACCCTGGATCCCTGATTGGTTTTGCTTATTTAATGGTTTCTGTGATTTTAGGATGTGAAAAAGGTTAAAAACCAGGGTGGAGACGGAAGCCACAGGCTCCCTGCCAACGAGTTTTATAGTCTGTAGGCGGTCGGTGTCCAGACATAAGTGACGTGATAATATGGGTGTGTTTGAGAGGGGCTCGAGGTACAGTCCAGTTTGAGGTCATGTATTTGGGCAGGGCCCACTGCAGTGCTATGCCCAGGGGCCCATAATTCTGTTAAGACGGCTCTAGCACCCTGCAGCAGCTGTGGACTGCAGTCCCGACTCCAGATACCTGTGACAACGTACCATGACCTTAATTACATAGTTACATATAGTTACATAGTTAGTACAGTTGAAAAAAGCCACGTGTCCATCAAGTTCAACCAAGGGTGGGGAAAAAGTGGGTGAAGGGAGAGAGACAAGGACATTAAGCCCCGCCTCCCCCACTGGTGAATGCCCTGAAACCCATAAGGCAAAAAACCAATTGCTCCGGGGAGACCCCATCTCTGACCCCAGAGCCGCCACCAGCCAGGATCCAGAATTTTACATAGCTACGCGCATTCATATTCTTTAGTTCCAGGTAGGTATCTAAGCCTTTCTTGAAACTCTCTACAGTTCCTGCCGTGACCAGATCCTCAGGCGGCTATTCCACAGATTCACAGTTCTTACAGTGAAGAACGCTCTTCTCCTCTGGAGATTGAATCCTTTTTCTCTAGCCGAAGGGAATGTCCCCTTGTCTTTTGAGGGGGTTTTTTCTTGAAATAGTTTTTCCCCCATACTTTTTGTAGGGACCATTTATATATTTATATAAATTAATCATGTCCCCCTGAAGCCGTCTTTTCTTAAAACTAAATAAGTTCCATTCTACTAACCTCTCCTCATAACTAAGATGCTCCATTCCCCTTATTAGTTTGGTTGCTCGTCTTTGTATTCTCTCTAGCTCCATTACATCTCTTCTATAAACTGCGGCCCAGAATGAGTCACTCCTAGTCCACCTGGCTGCTTTTCACACTGCACTTAGCAGCATAGCAGTAACTCTGGATGTTAGCTGGTAGTCATATAAAAGTAACTCAATAATGTATTATACAAAAGGAAGGGAAGCTCTCAAAACATGTTAACAATTTAAAGCAAAACCTCATTCTATAGCAGGGGTGTCGAACTGCGGCCCTCCAGCTGTTGGGAAACTACAACTCCCATCATGCATTTGTACAATCTATAACAGTGGGCATGATGGGAGTTGTAGTTTCCCAACAGCTGGAGGGCCGCCGTTTGACACCCCTGTTCTATAGCATCACAGACATGCTAATGAATCTATGTTGGCCCACTGTCGTATTGTACAAGCATCAAGGTTCACAGTTACCTCAACATTCTAGAATCTAAGCGATTATTTTAGCAAAAATGTTAAAAATCTCACCTCTGTTGGAGATATGTTGAACACCTCTGCAATTTTAGCATAAAGTTCCTTGATGTTAGTGAAGCCCTCAATTTTTCCGGTTGGGCTGCCATGAGCCAGTTGGGTATGGAAAACAAGCCTTGGTCTAACCCTGGGTGGAGGAGGTGCTGCATTGCCCTGTGCGGAATCAGCTGGCACATTTTGTCTCGTTTCCTTTGACTTGTGGGTGCTTTCGCTCGGGCCGCTGCATTCTTTCTGTTCAGGGTCCACTCCGTTCTCCATGAATTCAGTTTCCAGGTGCTCTGTCTTTTTTTGCGCTGATCTGCGCAGTATCCCCTGTGTGCCAAAAGGTGTGCTGGGGGCAGAATGGGAGCGATCGCACCGGAGAGATGAATAATTGATGCTGGGTTGCTCTTGTAAAACAATCTCTTGTTGAGTATAAAGAGCAGTAATTCAATCCCACAGCTCAGGTGCTTCTTCACAGCTCTGTCAGTTCTAAACTCATGGGATAAGAGAACGCTGAGGCAGAGCTGGGGATGTTCATGGAAAAATGCTATCTCCAGAGAATTGTCACCTTATTATCAATTACACGAACTTCAATTAACTCTTTCAACAGATGGCTACAGTCTGTCGTTTATTGTATATAAGGTTCATCAGTCGGCTATTGTCAGCCTCTGTGAAATACAAAACTGCAATTCAGATAAGTTATTACAAAATGCTAAGTTACACAAAGCTAAAAAACACAAACACAAGGACACACGTACATCTCAATGACTGGACAATAGACTACACCCAGCAGGAGGCAACACAAGCCCCTGTGCTACTTGGGAAAGATATAACAGCTGCAGATAACTAATGAGCAGCAGCTCACACACCCCTCCACTAGAGGAACAATTGAATGATAAAAAACTGCACATTGAGTAACTATCAGTTCAAACCAGTATGCAAAAAAAGTAACATACTGGTGCAGAGAGGTGTGAACTGGTACTTACTTAATGTGCAGTTTTTTTTATCATTAAGTTAAACTAAGCCTAATAGATAGTTGTGTGAGCTACTGCTCATTAGTTATCTGCGCTTGTTATATATTTCCCAAGCAACACAGGGGCTTGTGTTGCCACCTACTGGGTTCAGTCTATAGTCCAGCCATTGAGCTGTAAGTATGACCTTGTGTTTGTGTTTTTGAGTAAATAATGTCCCATTTTCTGTGATTTTTCTGTTAAAGCTAAAACAAATACTAAATATATGCATAATATTGTCATATTTTATTTTATAAAAATATAATCTTAGCCTACATCTTGCACAGTTATTTTGTGTCCTTTTTATTTTTGGCTTTAACCCCTTACCACCGAAGTCAGTTTTGATCTTTCTGACAGAGCCCCATTTTTTAAATCTGACATGTGTCAACTTACGTGGGAATAACTTTTTGATACTTTTACCTATCCATGTGATTCAGAGAATGTTTTCTCATGACTCATTTTGCTTTGAGTTAGTAAGAAATTTTGGTCCCTAGTGCACTATTTGACTCAACCACAAGCCTCAGAATAGGGGGAGCACCTACTGGACTTTGGGATCTAATTTTCATTACCATTTTCTTTAGGCACCATTTCAGGTTTGAGGACACCCTCAAGTGCTAAAACTTAATAAATACCCCTAAAAGAAACCCCATATTGGAAACTACACCTCTTAAGGAATATATTCAGGGGTGTAGTGGGTATATTTACCCCACAGGTGTTTTTTTTTTCCAACAATCTGTAGTTTTAGCCTAAAAATGCTTAATTTTTACAAGGAATCCTGGAGAAAGCACCCCAGAATTTGTTACCCAATATCTTCCAAATTCGGCAACACCCTATATGTGGGTGTAAACTGCTGTTTGGGCGCATGGCAGGGAGTACAAGGGAGGTATTGCTATTTGGCTTTTGGAACACAAATTTTGGCGGGTGCATGTCGCATTTGCAAAGCCCCAAAAGTACCAGAATAAGTGAAACCTCTCAGAAGACACCCCATCTTGGATTCAACACCCCTCATGGATATCATCTAGGAGTGTATTCTGCATTTTGAACCCACAGGTTTTCCACAGTATTTTAGCATTGGGCCGTAAAAATATGGGGGGAGCACACTTCTGCCATTGTTTTTTGGGCTTCGTTTTTACAACATTCACCGTGTAATATAAATGACAGGATACCTTTACTATGGGGGTCAGTACAATTACCAATGTATCAATTTTATATAGATTTTTAAGTTTTATTAATTCTACACAATAGAAATGCATCATAGTCTGACAGACTTTTATTTTTCTGTAACACTGGCAGTTTTGAAATCTGACCCGCAGAAACACTGAGCAAACGAAAGCAGTACAGAATCGGTAGACGAGCTCGAAGTCGGAGCCAGGCCAGAAGGTCGGGGCAGGCAGCGAAGGTTCAAGGTCAAAGGACAGCAGCGGACGGGAGTGGTACACGGGTGCGACAAACCGGAGCCAAACAAGGCTTCCTCTCATAAGCGAAGGGCGTCATGGATTCGGCAGGGTGGTACAGAAAGTGAATCCCTTATATAGGGTCGGCAGCCGGCAAAACCAATTGCCGGCGCGCTGGCCCTTTAAATCTGAAAAAGCCGGCGCATGCGCGCCCTAAGGAGCGGGGCTGCGCGCACCAGCCGGCCAGGCAGCCGCGGGGAAGCGGGAGTGCGGCGAGGTAAGTGAATGCACCCGAGGGAGGGAGTGCGCCCGTGGCAGAAGTGGACATGGGTGGACGAGTGCGCCCGCAGTCCGGACCAAGGGCTGTGGCACTACTCGTGACACTACGGAAGCCAGGAGGAATCAAATTGTAGTTTAAAGGATGAAAACTACCAAAATGGCTTCCTCAATACATTATTGATCACAACTACAGGATGTAATGTGGATCAAATTAAATGAAAATCAAACCGGACGGCATGCAGTGTAGACTACTGGGAAGATTTTGTATTGAGGTCTATGGAGATGGTTTGCACACTGTTTTAAAATCGGAAATCAGGCTGAAAAACCAACAAAAAACCCTTGCCATGTGGACATGCCTTTAGGCTACGACTACACGGCACTGATAAAATCATCCGACTGGTATCTTATTGTTTTTTGAACTTAAAGGGGGACAGTTTCTCACCGCAGTTTGCAGATTCAGCCATCCCCCTTTACACTGAAGTTTCTGTTCCGCCCGAAAATCAGGCAGAAGAATGAACATGTTCTAAGTTTTTAGTGTAGACTACAGCTTGGAATTTCTATTAAAGTCTATAAGTATGGTTGACAGTCAGTTTTCAGATGGTTTTCAAATCCGAAAACCATCTGAAAAACCAACAGAAAACCCTTGCCATGTGGACATACCTTAGTCAGTGGGGAAGATGGCTGCTGTTCCCGCCAAACATGGGCATTGTGGAAGTCTTTATTACGAGGATTTCCGTGGCCACCCTTGAACACTTTATCACCCTTTGGTTGGGTAAAAATCACCTTTGATAGCACAAGGAAGGGTGTCATCAGTTTTTTTAGCAGTCAAGCTGCAGTATATGCTTCCATCAACGTGCTGGCGTGCCATCGGTGAATATGACTGGAGAATCAATCATGGAGCTGTTTGTTGCTTATTCAGTATCTTATTCGTTTAGCTCCTTTGCACTGAAAAACTCTTAGGTACATGCTCCACCAGTGTAGGTGTTGACTAGGCTGCAGTCGAGTTCCATTCTCAGGGCACAATGTTTTCAGTAAGATGTCCGCTGCAGGTGGAACAAAACGTTTATGTGCTTCTAGGCTTCCAGGGCCTTAACTGAGAGCAAAAGTTCCAGTCTTTAGCATCGACCTGCGCATTAGGTATATACTGAGCCGAATCAGGCGTTGATATTGTCCAGTAAATTGATAGTTGTTGCGTTGCTGGCTGGAGCACTCCTTAAAGGGGTTTTGCCATGAAGTAAAATTGATGTGGGAAGTTTGAAAATTAAATACTAAACATTTTCACCATTCATCATTATTAAAAGTTCTGGACCGTTTTTGTCTTAGCTGCTCCTTTAGTGATCCATTGTTTACAGCTCGTCTCCAGGATATACGACCAGTGCTGAGAGCTCCTCAGTCCTGGTCGCACATGCTCAGACATCACCTCTCCTCTCAGGCAGCTACTGAGTGTTCAAACCCCAGGTGCTGCCACTCTACTCCTGTCCTTTGGACTAGTTAGTAATAAGTCAATTGCAAATAAATAAAAAAGAAACCTCAATGAGGTATGTGTATTGATAGAGAGGAAACAAAATCCACAGGTTAAGTTCCTGCAGGGATTTGGACCAAGGACCTTGTGCTGTAAAGCAAAAATGTTACCTTTGAGCTACAGTGTAGCTAATTACAACGCTATACATAAACAGACCTTCTTTCTTTGACTACAGAGAGGAAAGGCCTGATGTCGTCATCCTGCTGGGCCACATGATCTGCAATTCAAACAAATCACACACACCCCTTTCTGAGCACACAGAGCTGAAGAGCTGGATACAGGAGGTATGAAATGAGATCGTGGCAAAACCCCTTTAAATGCGGCCACAATTGAATTCCTTCCCTCCAGAAATCCATACAGTAATTTATTTTGGGCTTTACTAAATTTGCAAGATAAAATATATATTAAAAAATCTAATTTTTCTGTTGATATACTATAAAAGCCATCATTTTTTATCTTTCTCTCAGCTGAGCTGTATTTAAATGATAAGGTGTAATTTGTACCAATTTGTGGTACATCTGACTTGTTTGTTTTTTTAATTAAGGTTATTGGAACACAAAATGAACACAATATAGCAATTCTGGCATTGTTTTTGTTTGTATTATTTATGACCTATATCTCAAGGTATAGTTACATAGTTTGTAAAGCCGAAAAAAGACAGACGTCCATCAAGTTCAGCCTATTTTCCTATAAGGAAAAAATTCCTTCCTGACTCCATTTACAGCAATCAGAATAAATCCCTGGATCAATGACCCCTCTCCAGAGTCTTAGTTGCTATAATTTGTTATATTGTTGCACTCTAGAAATGCATCCAGACCCTTTATGAACTGTTAGTGAATTCACCATGACAAGTTCCTCTGGCAGAGAGTTCCACAGTCTCACTGCTCTTACAGCAAAGAATCTCTTCCTATCTCTTATGCAGAAACTGTCTTTCCTCTTGTCGTAAAGGATGCCATCTTGTCATCAGTATAGTCCTGGGTATAACGAGATATTGGGAGAGATCTCTATATTGACCCCTGATAAATTTATACATAGTTATTATGTCCCCCCGCAGCCGTCTTTTCTCTGAACTAAATAACCCCCAATCTTGCTAATCTGTCGGGGTACTGTAGTCCACCCAGTCCTTTTATTATTTTTGTTGCCCGCCTTTGTACCTGTTCAAGCTCTACAATGTCTTTCCTGTGCACTGGTGCCCAAAACTGTCCCCAGTATCCCCTGTGTGGTCTGACCAGTGACTTTTATAATGGAAGAATAATGTTCCATCATGTGCATCCATGTCCCTTTTAATACACCCCATAATCCTATTTGCCTTGGCAGCTGCTGCCTGACACTGGCTTCTACAGTTAAGTTTACTGTCAACCAGGATTCCCAAGTCCTTCTCCATGTCACTTTTACCCAGTGTTTTCCCATTTAACATGTAATCATGAAATGGATTTTTCTTTCCAATGTGCATAACCTTGCATTTATCTGTATTAAACCTCATCTGCCACTTATCTGTCCAGGCCTCCATCTCATCCAGATACCTTTGTAATAATACATTGTCCTCTATTGTGTTGATTACTTTACAGAGCTTAGTATCATCTGCAAAGATCGATATTCTACTGTGCAATCCCTGTGTAAGATCATTAATGAAAATATTAAAGAGCATAGGGCCCAATACTGAGCCCTGTGGTACCCCACAAGTAACAGGGATCCAGTCTGAGTATGTACCGTTAATCACCACCTTTTGTTTTCTATCAGTGAGCCAGTTGCTTACCCACTTGCAAACATTTTCCCCCTCTCCAAGCATTCTGAGTTTACTTACCAACCTTTCATGTGGCACTGTATAAATGACTTGTCAATTTATTTTTTGGTTCTTTTTCTTTATTTACTGTAATTGTCTCACCCCCTAAATAAAGTTGTTAAGCCATTTATACCGCACAGTGAACACTGTTTTACATAAAAAATGAAAAATAATAAGCTAGTGGCAAGACAGGAGCATAATAATAGTAATTGTCAATGGCAATAGCAGATACAATCCACTAGCAGCAATGCTCTAGTGGAAAAACTGGAACATGATAATAGTTGTCAATAACCATGCATACAAATTGGTACTGTGTTAGAGAGCTACATATGTGTGAAAGTAGTATGGTAAAATTCAAAAACGTTCCTGTGTGTTTCCCCATATGAAAGGGTTCATTAGAGAACATTGAAATAAGGGTATGTTCACACGACTTGTTGGATCCATTTTAAGATCCATTTTGGGATCCAGAAAAAGCATCCAACATGCATCCAATACGCAGGTACGTGTTTGGCTGCAGCAGGAATGCACCCTATAGTTTTAAACAGGATGTCTGATGCGTCTTCCGGATCGAGAATTGACATGACAATTCTTTGAACGGATCCGAAAGACGCATCTGTGATCACTCGTTTTACAATGAAGCAACATAAATCCCACTGCACATTGTTAGATGCGTGTTTGGGTCCATTTAGGGTCAAAAACACGGATCCAAACACACATCTTTAAACGGATCCAAAATCGGATCCGACACGCCGTGTGAACTTACCCTAACAGTAACCCAAGATAAATGAAAATGGCAAAAATGCCCAATAATGGTTGAATTCACATCCCTTTGAGATAAGTGGAAGCAGATATACAATGCATCGCAAAGTCTGTGATAATAACATTTTATCCTTCACCACCATGTACTGCTTAAATAGCTGTGGACGGCAGTGTGTAGGCCACCAGCTATCTAAGCAGCACCAATATATATTTAAAGGGGTTGTATCATTTCATTAAATGGTCTTCAGAATAAGGGGACAGTGAAAACAAGCAACTTTGCATTTGGATGTCATTTGCAAAGCTGTCTTGTTTTCACAGTCTGCCTTATCTTCGTTGTGTGTAAACACTGTTCCCCAATCCCGGTCGTATTTCACCTCCTTTCATGTCACTGGCTGACGGCTCTACTAATTTACACTCTGTTCGGCCCCCGGTGGTATTCACGGCAGCATTCATTCCTGCCTCTCTCACTCAAAGTAAGGGACCGGCACAATTTCACTCTGCACAGCCAAAAGAAACACACTAAAACTGCAGCTGCTTCTACAATCAGAAAACAGCAGAATTGTGCGTCGGTGCCTAATACAAGCATAGAAGGAGCATTAGGCTGCCTCTCTCACTCAAAGTAAGGGACCGACAGCAATTCTGCACAGCCAGAAGAAACACAATAATACTGCAGGACTTCTACAACCAGAAAACAGCAGAATTGTGCCTCGATACCTAAATGCTCCTGTGTGTAAACATAGAAGGGAGATCTGTGCTGCTCTGGAGGAGTTCATAGAAGACTGGATTCATTTGTAATAAACCTCCAGCTGTGAGAGGAGAAGAGATCAGTCCCCTAGTTCATAGAAGATTGTCTAGACTGGATGCAGGGCTGTGCTATGTAAACAGCTCTTACAAAATAAGACTGCATAGGGAGAGGAACGACACAGTGACATGTGGACTCAGACGGGGGGAAGAGCATACTGACTCGGGAGTGAGCATGAACAGTGAAGTGATTATGTCATCCCCCTTCAGTTAAGAAACACCCAGCTGGGAGGGGAAGAAACACCCAGATGGGAAGCTGAGAGCAAAATGAAACACACGAACTGAAGAAGCGATACATCCCCTTTAAGACCTCAGGTAGTTGTCTGTATGACAGCTTTCTGACTGCCAGTTTATAAGTACTTTTATGAATTATGACAGAATTAGATCATACTTCCTAATCTCCACTGCCATCTGATCACCTTTTCCTCTATTCACAGGTATGTTTAATACAAAGGACTACTGAACCCATTGCTCTAATTCACTGTGCTTTTTCTTTTATCTCTGTATGTGTGAACAGCATTAAAGTCCAGCTCTGTTTCCAATGATTGCCCTCTGATCATGCTCTGCTTCAGTAAATGCTATCATTTGGTAGAAAAGAAAACATACCAAATGGCTGCACACCCATATAAACTTTATTGAAGGCAAGGGACTACAAAAACCCAACGCTTAAAAATTTTTAAAACACACAGATATACTATCAGTTTCAAATCCTGTAAATGAAACACCTGGTATGGACACGATCCTATTACAAATATCTAATTGGATATACACTACTGTTCAAAAAGTTTGGGGTCACTTAGAAATTAATTTATTTTTGAAAGAAAAGCACAGTTTTTTTCAATGAATCTAACATTAAATGAATCAGAAATCCACTCTATACATTGTTAACGTGGTAAATGACTACTCTAGCTGTAAACGTCTGGTTGTTAATGCAATATCTACATAGGTGTACAGAGGCCCATTCCCAACAACCATCACTCCAATGTTCTAATGGTACATTGTGTTTGCTAACTGTGTAAGAAAGCTATTGGATATTTTGAACACCCTTGAAAACCCTTGTGCAAGTATGTTAGCACAGCTGAAAACAGTTTTGCTGATTAGAGAAAGCTATACAATTGACCTTCCTTTAAACTAGTTGAGAATCTGGAGCAGTCTATTCTTGTGCTGAGAGATGAAGGCTATTCCATGCAAGAAATTGCCAAGAAACTGAAAATTTTCTATAACGATGTGTACTACTCCCTCCAGAGGAGAGCACAAACAGGCTCTAACCAGAGTAGAAAGAGAAGTGGGAGGCCCCGCTGCACAACTGAACAACAAGACAAGTACATTAGAGTCTCTAGTTTGAGAAATCGATGCCTCACAGGTCCTCAAGTGGCAGCTTCATTAAATAGTTCCCGCAAAACGCCAAGTGTCAACGTCTACAGTGAAGAGGCGACTCCGGGATGCTGGCCTTCAGGGCAGAGTGGTAAAGAAAAAGCCATATCTGAGACTGGCTAATAAAAGGAAAATATTAATGTGGTCTAAAGAACACCGACATTGGACAGAGGAAGATTGGGAAAAATTGTTATGGACGAATTGAAATTTGAGGTGTTTGGATCACACAGAAGAACATTTGTGAGACGCAGAACAACTGGAAAGATGCTGGAAGATGCCTGATGCCATCTGTCCAGCATGGTGGAGGTCATGTGATGGTCTGGGGTTGGTGCTGGTGGAGGTCATGTGATGGTCTGGGGTTGGTGCTGGTGGAGGTCATGTGATGGTCTGGGGTTGGTGCTGGTGGAGGTCATGTGATGGTCTGGGGTTGGTGCTGGTGGAGGTCATGTGATGGTCTGGGGTTGCTTTGGTGCTGGTGGAGGTCATGTGATGGTCTGGGGTTGGTGCTGGTGGAGGTCATGTGATGGTCTGGGGTTGGTGCTGGTGGAGGTCATGTGACGGTCTGGGGTTGCTTTGGTTCTGGTAAAGTGGGAGATTTGTGCAAGGTAAAAGGGGTTTTGAATAAGGAAGGCTATCACTCCATTTTGCAATATCATGTCATGCCCTGTGGACAGTGCTGGATTGGAGCCAATTTCATCCTGCAACAGGACAATGAGCCAAAGCTACCTCCAAATTATGCAAAAACTATTTAGGGAAGAAGCAGACAGCTGCTATTCTATATGTAATTGGGGTGGCCAGCGCAGTCACCAGATCTCAACCCCATTGAGCTGTTGTGGGAGCAGCTTGACCGTATGGTGCGCAAAAAGTGCCCATCAAGCCAATCCAACTTGTGGGAGGGGCTCCTGGAAGCATGGGGTGAAATTTCTCCAGATTACCTCAGCAAATTAACAGCTAGAATGCCAAAGATCTGCAATGCTGGAATTGCTGCAAAAGGAACATTCTTTGACGAAAGCAAAAGTTTGAAGTAGAAAATTATTATTTCAAATAAAAGTAATCATTTCTAACCTTGTCAATGTCTGGACAATATTTCTATTCATTTTTCAACTCATTTGATAAATAAAACTACTACGAGTTTTCAGGAAAAACACAAAATTGTCTGGGTGACCCCAAACTTTTGAACGGTAGTGTAGTATAGATGAAAAATAGAAAATAAGCAATAGTATATATAACAAAACAAATATTAAACCAAAACTATATCCACCAAAAAAAAAAACTTTGGGAAAGTTGTATAAGAGAATGTATATAATATAGCAATCAAAATAACCCCAAATGACAAGGCATGACAGGATCGTGCAGATAACAAGCTAGGTTACATCACCGAGTCCCCATGCGTATTTCTGGCTATGCAGCTTCGAAAGGTTATTTTGATTGCTATATTATATACATTGTCTTATACAACTTTCCAGAAGGTTTTTTTTTTTAAGGATATAGTTTTGGTTAAATGTTTGTTTTGTTAAATATATTATAGCTTATTTTCTATCTAAACCATATCAAATTAGATCTTAGTAATAGGATTGTGTCCATACCAGGTGTTTCATTTATTTCCCAACAGGATTTGAAACTGTTAGGACATCTCTGTGTGGTTTTAAATGTTTTTAAGTGTTGGGTTTTTGTAGTCCCTTTCCTCTGTTAAAGTTTATATGCGTATGCAGCCATTTGGTATGTTTTCTTTTCTTCCATGTGATAATACTTGCTTTACTACATACATTTTGCACCCCTCTTTTCTTCAAATTTCAGTGTTATTTGTGGTGCCAGCCCGAGCTTTATACAGTTCTGCTTCAGTATGTCACAGTACATGTTAGTATTCATGGTTCAATGAATTGTAGCTCCCCACTCATGCAGCCCCAAACCATGACACTCCCACCACCATGCTTGACTGTAGGCAAGGCACACTTGTCTTTGTACTCCTCAACTGGTTGCCACCACACATGCTTGACACCATCTAAACCAAATAAGTTTATCTTGGTCTTAACAGACCCCAGTAATCCATATCCTTAGTCTACTTGTTTCAGCAAAATTATTGCAGGCTTTATTGTGTATCATCTTTAGAAAAGGCTTCCTTATGGGACGACAGCCATGTAGACCAATTTGATGCAGTGTGTGGCGTATGGTCTGAGCACTAACAGGCTGACCCTCAACTAATTTTACACTGCAGCAATACTGGCAGCACTCATACATCTATTTTATCAAAAATATAAATCTCTCAGATTTCTTTGATCGACCATAGAGGAGGCCTGTTCTGAGTGGAACCTGTCTTGTTAAATTGCTGTATGGTCTTGGCCACCATGCTACAGTTCAGTTTCAGGGTGTTGGCAATCTTTTTATAGCCTAGGCAACGGGTCTCAAAAATCAAGAGCAGAAGGCCGAATCTGTCCCGCCACGCTCTTTTATGTGGCTCCAAAGAGCTTAGACACACTGGTGTGCAACTCTCAGGTAGTGGCACAACTCTGACAGCCCTAGCAAAGCACCTAGCCACCCTCCAACGGCTCTTTCAGATTAACCACAATGCTGTCATGGCGGGTCACAGTGAAAATGAGTTTCTCACCCCTGGCCTAGGCCATCTTTATGTAGAGCAGCAATTCTTTTTTTCATATCCTCAGAGGGTTCTTTGCCATGAGGAGCCATGTTGAACTTCCAGTGACCATTCACACCTGAGACCTTTTAAGACTAACAAGTCACAGGACACCATGGAGAGAAAATGACAAATCGGACACAATTTGTCAATTTTGACTTAGGGTTATATTCTCTTTTGTTGCCAGCGGTTTAGACATTGATGGCTTTGTGTTGGGTTATTTTCAGGGGACACCAAATTTACACTGTTATACAAGTTAAATACTGACTGTTTTACATTGTATCAAAGTGTCATATCTTCAGTGTTGTCCCACAAAAAGATGTAATACAATATTTACAGAATTGTGAGGGGTGTACCCACTTTTGAGATACTGTATATAATTACACTCTAGATATGCATCCAGACCATTTTTGAACTTTTTTAGTGAAGTCACCATGACAACAATTATTTTGTTGAGGAGCCACAAATGCACTGAATATCAGGGAGGCTAATTTCAATCTGCTAAGAGAGGCTCTAAACCACATTAACTGGGACAAGGTGTTTATAAATAACAGAACAAATAATAAATGGGAGATCTTAAAAAAACATCTTATGCGCCCACTGTGAGAGGTACATACCTTATTGTAATAAAATAATGAGAAACAGGGAAAACCCAATGTGACTCAACAGAGATGTAAAGGAGGCAATAAATAACAAAAAGAAAAAGTGTTTCAGCTACTTAAACAGGAGGGCAGTGAAGAGGCCCTAAAAATCTATAAGGAAAAAAATAAAATATGTAAAATAGTGATAAAGGCAGCAAAGCTGGAGAACGAAATACATATTGCAATAAAATGTAAGACTAACTCCAAAATATTTTTTAACTATATAAATAGTAAAAAGATTAAAATGGAAAATGTTGTCCCTTTAAAAAGTAGTAAGGGAGATATTGTGGAGGGAGATGAGGAGAAAGCAAACCTATTAAACTATTTTTTCTCTATTGTGTTTACTAAGGAAAATTACCTTCCTGTTGATGACCAAAGGGATGAGGTAAACTCCAACTTAAATGTTTCTTGTCTAACCCTGGAGGAAGTGCAGCTCCATCTTAAGAAGATTAAACTAGACAAATCCCCAGGTCCTGATGCTATTCACCCCCGTGTGCTATGGGAGTTAAGTAATGTGATAGATAGGCCCCTATTATTAATACTTATGGACTGTATAATAACGGAGTATGCCCAAAGGATTGGCGCATAGCAAATGGGGTGCCAATATTCAAAAAGGGGTCAAAAAGTGATCCTGGAAACTATAGGCCGGTAAGTTTAACCTCTTTTTGTAGGTAAAATGTTGAAGGGTTTTTTTTAAGAGAGCTTTACGGAGTATCTCACAGAAAATAACGTCATTCCAGCATGGGTTTACGAAGCATCTGTCCTGTCAAACTAATCTAATTGGCTTCTATAAGGAGATTAGTTCTAGACGATTGGGGGTGAGACATTGGGATGTTTATAATCTAGATTTTTCTAAAGCATTTGTACTGTGTCACATAAAAGGTTGGTAAAAAAAAATGAGAATGCTGGAGGGGGGAAAATGTGTGCAAGTGGGTAAGTAACTGTCTCAGTATAGAAAACAAAGGGTGGTAATTAACGGGCATACCAAAGGATCCCATTAGTAGCGAGGGACCACAGGGGTCAGTTTGCTCCCCACCTCTTTTATATTTTCATTAACGATCTTATACATGGATTGCACTAAAATAAAATTTTTACAGAAAACTAAACTTGTTAACTCTGTAATTTAAAACAATAGAGGGTAAGTTTTATTTCAAAGGGGGCTGGATAAGTTGGGGAACCTGGGCAAGAAAGGGGAGATGAGTTTAACACAGATAAATGCAAGGTTTTCACAGGGGAGGGGAAAAACCTTTCATGCTAATGTTAAATGGAAAAACCTGGGGAAAAGTGACTGGAGAAGGCTTGGGAATCTTATGGACATAAAAATTAATTGTACACCCGTTCAGGCCAGCTGCCAAAAACAGGATTTTGGGGTGTATTTAAAGGGGGATAATTACACTTTAAAAAGAACATTTTTTCTCCCATTATACAAGTTACTGCTTAGACCATTCCAAATTTTTATGGAATATTTTGAACAGTTTTGGGCAACATTTACAGAAAAACATTGTGGCTTGGAACAGGTTCAAAGGTGGGAAAAAAAATAAAACGGCTGGGTGGCGCAATAACCAGAAAGTGAGGGAAGTTAGGGGGTTTTTTAGTTTAAGAAAAAAAAACTTCGGGGGGGGGGGGGGACATGATAAAAATTTAAAAAATATTAAAGGCAATAAGGGAGCTCTCTCAAGATCTATTTATACCCCGGACGTATCCAGAAAAAACGGGCATCTTTTATTTCTTTAGGAAAGAAAGTTTCTACTAAACATAAAAAAGGGGTTTTTTAGTAAAAAGCAGGGGGACTGGAACTCTCGCCAGGGAAATTGCATGGTAAATTCAATAACAAGTTCGGTCTGGATGCATTTTTTGGTGTAAAATATAACAAGTTATAGTGACAAGGACTCTGAAGAAGGATCGTTCCCGGGTTATTCTATTGCCAAATTTTATGGAAGGAAATTTTCCATAAAATGAAGACAAATTGGCTTCTACAATCATGGGGGATTTTGCCTTCCCTTGTGTGAGGAATATGGAGAAAGTTATCCCCCCAAACTCTTCACCCAAATTCATTTAGTCATGGAGAAATTCAGGCTTCGTTTCCGCTCCCCTGGCAACACATACATTTGGGGAAACACTTAATTAAAAAAAAGA
>JAODAL010064608.1:0-18637 GCA_025379985.1 Phyllomedusa bahiana
GTGACTTCAAACTCAGAAAAATTAGCCAAGTTTAAAGGTTTTTTATTTTAAGGAAAAAAACGGCTTTGGGGGGGACATAATAAATATTTTAAATTTATATTAAAGGTCAATATGAGATCCTCCAAATCTATTTAAAACCGGGACTGTATCAAGAACAATGGGGCATCCTCCATGTTTGAAAAAAGAAATTTTCACAAAACAAGAAAGGGATTCTTTCTGAAAAAAGCAGTGCGGAGAGTGTGGAACTCTCTGCCAGAGGAACTTGTCATGGTGAATTTACTAACAGAGTTCAAAAAGGGTCTGGATGCATTTCTGGAACTTAATAACTTAAGAACTTAATAATTCTAGTTATAGTGACTAGAATTCTGGAGAATTAGTTGACCAGGGAAATTTATTTGATTGCCAATTGGAGGGGGGGTTTTTTTTTCCCCAAAAATGAAGAAAATTTGGCTTCTATCTCATGGGGGTTTTCCCCTTGGACCCACATACAGGCAATAAACCTGAACAGGATGGAGTCGTTTTTTTTCACCCTTTACAAACATGTAACTGGTTCATTTAAAAAAAAAGTTCAAGAATGTTATTTTATACTGAGTTTTTAAAACCAAAAGCCAAATTCCCAATTTTTTGGGTAGTGAATAGCTGTTATCTGGGTTATACTTTTTTTTTTTATTTTTAGAAACGCGACACTTAACTTTTGAGCTTTTCTATATTAGTAAAATGCTACATATGCTGCAGAAACTCCAGAGGAAATTTCGGATCTTTGATGTATATTTCACTTACTTCTTGATGTGTTTTTACTGTGTTTTAGGATGCAGAGTATCCTCTATCCGTGGGGCTACTGCACGTCCGTTTGCATTTTTTACATTGTATAAAAAAGTGACAGGCACAAATTGTTTATGCAACACAGATGTCGGGTATATTTCCACTGAACAAAACAATGTGATACTTTAGGGGTGTTTCTTAATCTGTATTTTGATGCATGAAACACACATGTTATGGACCTAAACATACATCAGAAAAATTTTTTTTAAAAACCATCCAAAGAGGGTGACTAAGGCCCACCATTGACCAAAGTGGCGCTGTGTGCAGAAAAAAAGTCTGTTTTGTTTTTTTTTTGTTTAAATCCATTACATTCTATGTAGAAACATTTTTTAAAATCTGATTTACAGAGAATATGCCAGCTGTCCTGACATGTCTGTTTAAAGAAAGGCTTCTAAACAATAAAAAATGTAAACAATGGTATCAGTGCATCCCTGAAAAGTCCAATCTATCTATCCAGCAAGGTGAACACAGTGAAAAACAAAATATCCTCATCCAGAATTCTGACCTCTCAAAAATGAAGTAAAAAGTGATCAAAATCTCAAACTGAATGTACCCTGAAATGGTATAAATGAAAACTCGCAACTCTCCAGGGAGAGGAAAATATAAAAAGTTAATGGTCTTTGAATATTGAGATGCAAAACATTTTTCTTCTTTTTAACCCTTTACTGACTCAGGGTTAATTACAGCTATCACCCAAAGCTTACATCAGGGATCAGAACCGGCTCAAAATCCTGATGTTTAACCCCTTAGGCTTCGTCTACACGGCAGAAGTAAAATACTATCAGATTCTGTTACAGAATCTGACCAGTATTTTACACACGTTTTTTTCTTTTTTTAACTGCATTTTTTTGCACAGATTTTGCAGTCAGCTTTTGGCCATGGCAGACAGATTCTAATGAAGGCTTCTGTATCTGGAAGTAATAAGCCCCAAGTTTACACCCTTTTAATTATGCGAATTGTCAAACGATTTCCCCCTTGGGTCAAATCTTGGGGGGACATAAGTAGAGGGTGAAATAAAAAAGACAAGTTTAAAAAGGAAAAAAAATATATATTACTAGTTCAAAACACCCCCCTTTTGCCATTTTACAAATAAAAAAGTTAACTGTTGGGATTTGCATCACCGAATTGTCCAAACCCGCAGAATAAATAACAGTAATTTTTCCAAACAGTGAACTCCATAAAAAAAAGAACTCACGCAAGTGGCACAATTATGTTTTTTTTCACAATTCACTACAGTTAGAACTTTTAGAAAATCAAAGAAGTTCTGGCTCTTGGGAAACCAGGAGGAAAAATTTAATGCAGCAAAAAGTAAAAACTAGGCTCCTGTGGAAAGGGGTAAAACAAAGTTTTTTATTTTTTAAGTAGTAAATCAACATATTTCTGTTTCCCAGTAGATTGTAATATAGAATCAAAGATAAGCATGATTTTTTTTATGGAAGTGTTTTTGTTCATGTACAGAACACAACTGTTCCTTACGTCCTCATTCACATGTGCGGTGCTAGTGGGGTTTTGGCACAAAACTGCACAAATACCAAAATGAAGATCCAATGTCTGCCAGATATTGCAGTGAAATCCAACTTCTATGTGGTTGCTTTGAATGATTGTTGTTAGGCCATGTGGTTGTGCCTGACTTAGAATATTTGTAGCCTTTTTGCTGCCTGCAGGAAATGCAAACTTGTGTCTCCTTACCCAATTGAAAAGTACAAGAAATAAAGCACTGGTTGTTCATAAAGAAAATTAAACTGCTCTGGTAACAGAGTTGTGTATGAATTAGTACAAATAGAAACAATACTCCTCTGAGATTCGTCAGAGACATATCTCCAGTCAACCATTACCTTGCTGTGAACAGAGGAGAGACGAAAATTCTGAAACAACTGGCTACAGATCTGTAAATCAATGGCCTTCTAGGGAGTAGGGGACTGCATGCATGGTTGTGGACTATGCAACACCAAGAACTGCCTGTAGTGCCCACTTGCTGAGGAAGAACCCTTTTACTTTTTCTGGATATTTTGACATAATTAATTTAGAGGGAACTTTCACATTGAACATGCCATCTGATCTGCGGGCCCCATGTTATAGAGCAGGAAGAGCTGAGCAGATTGATGTATGGTTATGTGGGGGAAGATTCAGCAGAACCTATATCTAATTTATTTAAATCCCTGCCTAATCTGGGTTAAGGAGTCCAGTGGGTGATCTTATCAGTGATTGAAAGCCTTCCTTGTATGACTGTACATACAGAGATGACTGCCAGTCACTGAGAAAACTGCCTACAAGACCTGCTGCTATAACATGGGGCCTGCAGATCAGAGAGCATGTTCAGTGTAACAGGTTACCTTTAGGCTATGTCTACACTGCAGGGCACAAAAAACGACCCGAAAACGAATTACTAAAAACGTTCATGAAACTGAGTTTTCTGTCCACTGCCTGTCAAAAACAGCTGAAAAAACGTCAGTTTTTTGGTGCGTTTTTTTCGTTTTTTGAAGGTCGTTGCTCTGCTTTTTAATGTATTCACAAAAAAAAGGCCATTGGATGTAAACTACCCCCAAAAGGGTGGAGTTGGGCATTTTTTCAATGGTGTATTTGCAGGGCTTAATTACCCCCCGAAATTACCCCCGTGTGCCCGGGGGCGGGGGGGGAGGGGGGGGGACTGAGCAGGGGCCCGGGCACTTCCCCGGGCCCCCATAGATTTAAAATTTTGCCAGGGGCGCGTATACGCCCCCCAAAGTAATTCACAGGTCAAATTTTTCTCCCCGCCCGGCGGGTTTTCCGCCGGGCGGGGAAGGAGCCCCAACCCAATATTCTTATGGGGAACTTGAATTCCGAAATAAAATGGGCCATTTTCGGCCCGGGATTGGCGCACGGGGGGCGCGTAATTAGGGACCGAAATACCCCCCAAATTTTTAACCCGTTAACTTTGCCCTTAAAATTTTAAGTAGCCCCTTTTCCCTTTGGGATCCCTGTAGCCATTGGAGCACATTTCCTTTGGTGCTGCTGTTTGCGTGCATTACTTTTTTAAATTTTTTGCCCAGATTTTTGCACCAAAATCCAAAAAACCCCAAAAATTATCTTTCCATACAGCAAAAAAAAAAAAAACCCTTTTTATTAGCGCCCAAAATCTGAAAGAAAAGGATTTTAGCTGCAAAAAAAAAAAAAGCAAAATTTTTGCGCCAAATTTCGTAAAAAAAAATATTTTTAGTTGTCAGAAGCGGAGATAACTTTATTAGCGCCAAAATATGTTAAGACAAGGATTTCTAGCCCAAAAATCCGTAAAAAAACGGATTCTGGCGCCAAAATCCTTAAAAAATGTATTTTTGGCATCGGAAGCGAGAACTCCCATGAGCACCAAAAGATGGTAAGAAAAGGATTTTAGCACCAAAATCCGCAAAAAAATGGATTCTGATGCCAAAATCCATAAAAAAACGTATTTTTAGCTGAAAAATTAGATTGCGCAAAAAAATCGTTAGCGGCAAAGCATGTCATTTATTAAAAAAGGTACAAAAAAGGACACATCAGTCCACTTGTATGCAAATTTGATAAGGTATAACCTGTGTTACACTCACTAGAGGTGGGACTTGGGTCTCCTGGGAAGGTTTTCATTGAAAAATCTAGGCAGAAAACGAGCCAAAAAACGCGCCAAAAGACATCCAGCGCTTTACATAGACTCCTGTAGTAAATTTTGCCCTGCTCTGGGTTTTTTTTTTTAGAGCATGTTGCAAAATACGACCAGTAAAAAAAACGAGCAGAAAAAAAAGAAGCTCAGTGTAGACGAGCAGGGGTTTTTACAATAGGAAGTCTATGGGAGTGATTACAGTCGTTTTTTCCAGCGTTTTTAGTAACAACGAAAAACGGATGAAAAACGGACGTTTTTCTGTGCAGTGTAGACAGAGCCTTAAAGCCACATTCAATTGAACTAGTTTGAACCATATTACAAAATCCACACTTCTGCTGCAGGTTCACAGGAAATTATTGACAAATATGTATCTTGTAGACAAGGCTTTAGTTTTATTAAAGGGGTTGTCTCGCTACAAAGAATAGCTTTCAAATTGTAGGGAAACACAAATAAAGGAATTTTCCAAATATATTGCTTTGGTTCTCTGTTTTCCTAAGGAGATACAAGTGAAATTTATGACCTCCTGGCTATTTCAGTTCCCTCAGTAACTGACCTGTAAACAATTCTCCCCCTGCTGTTTGTTCAATGAGATAACAGTGAGTGGAATGTCATCACACGGTCACTGCTGTGTCCTGTGCTGTGCAGTCAGCAGTAAAAAAAGCTTGATTTATGTAAATAAACAGAACTGTAATTAGGGCTTTGTTTTTGGGGATCAGATAAGAAGTCTGTTAGTAGTTTGAGAAATAATTTACTGATCTAATAGCAACTGAAAGCACAAAGGCACTGAGCTGACAAGCATGGAGCTTATGCAAATGAGTCAGTCTGAACCAGGAAGTGGCAGAGTATTTCATTCATGCATTCTCTGAAACTCTGAAGGGAGACAACTCCTTTAATGTATTTTTTTACTATAAAATTTGTAACCATTGCATTTTCCCTGACAACAGGCACAGTAAATAGATTGACTAAGACCGTTATTATTCTTATAAACCTATTGCATTACCTGCTAGTTAATACTTTGGATTTTATAAAATCACCTTAATCAGTTCTTAAAAAATGTTCCTGTTTATAAATAAAAATTAGAAATTGTCGCATTCCCAACTGCAGCTTGTGAAAAACGATTTTTATTTCAACATGTCACAATACCACACATATTATAAGAAAAGAACCCCACAATACCAAAACCCGACAATATTACTACTCTAGGAACAAATAACACTGCCAGACCATGACCAAATGTGACCACCACATGTGACCTCCAGTTGTACACAGGTTCTGCAGACATATAAGTGATTACAGTGCAGTTACATCCATGACTCACAAATGACATCTTCTCTAATTCACTTTCCTTTTTCTTCTCCATCCAGCCCAGACCACCATGATGACTTCTCCCACCCAAGACTTATCTCTACAGACATTTTAGAATCCTCACCTTTTCAGAACCTGTATATCTACCTACTCCTGTTGCACTCCCTTTTCATATCCCACACAGACGATGTGACATCATCACGTCGACTGCGTAGTCCCATTCCTCCAAGTAAAGGTGCGAGTGCTTTGTGATGGTTCATTACCATTGCGTGCCTTGTTGAACGTTACTCGGTAAGCCGCAAACCTGCCTTATTGGCCACACTTATGTCCACCCTAACGATCATAGACAAGTCTTCATCCTTCTTTTCTGATGTCCCTAAGCTTGTGTCCTTTATCTATCTATCTATCTATCTATCTATCTATCTATCTATCTATCTATCTATCTATCTATCTATCTATCTATCTATCTATCTATCTATCTCTATGCTGTAGGTAAGCCAACTTTAGCCTGTCAGCATAGATGTAACTTTAGGAGGGTACGGAAGGGACTGGTCCCCCCACTTTTTTCTGGGTGGGGACGGTCCCCCCACTTTTTTCTCGGGTGGGGGTGGTCCCCCCAATTTTTTCTGGGATGGGGGACCGGTCACCCCACTTTTAGCTACTTCAATTAAAAAATAATCATTATGAAAGCATGAGAAACGATAAGTGGTGAGAGAGAGAACAGAGGAGGAGAATGTTAACTTTTGCTGCTATATTTCTGTGCATATTGGGGTCCACTGAGGTAGGTAGCAGCTCTCAAATGTCAGTGGCGAATGAGCAGCATAGCTGGATTGGTAGAGGATGACTGGTCAGCAGGGGCTGCTTCCCCATTCGGAACACTGCTCACAGTTCAGCACACCTCTGTATCTGGGGCTGTATCTTTTCCCTAACATTGTATAACAATCTCATCTATGCTCAGCCCTCATCAAAGAAGAAGAGAAAGGCTGTTGCGAAATGCCACCTACAACAGACTACATGTGACAGATAAGGAGGGGACAGGGTTGCAGGGTTGTGGTGTACCATGTGAGGTAGGGTATAGTACTGTATATGTGAGATGTGTATATACTGTACAGCCATGTGTCTAGCCATGTCACGTCTTCCCTGCACTTACGCGCTGGAGAAAATTAAAGTAAATGGGGCCAGCCCTGCAGCATTTTAGAAGTATGGACTGACCAGCATGTACTTCTAAAACCCCCAGCATATAGCAGAGCATACAATGCGCCCTGCTATATGCCGTGTGAACACATCTTAGGGGTACCTTAACACAGAAGATATGAATCCTGATTCTGGGGCGTATTCAGTGCTAGATCTGCCTCAGAACCAGCATCCAATCTGACAGGAAACTGATTTACATTATACCCTATATAAAATCAGTGTCATTGTTTAGATGACACTGATTTTATTTGAGTATTTTCAGTGCGCACTGTCAGCGCCTACACAGAACTCTTCGAGGTGTTTTATGCACTAACAGCACTAATGGATAGGAGGGATAAATCTGCCTCGGGCAGTCCGGGTCGTTTGTTAGTCGGAATTATGTGTTTTCAAGTGCCGGATTTCCACTCTCAGATCGGCAGGAGACTGGAGTACTGCGATACTGTGAGAAGTTGCAGCGGGGTTTAAAGGGATAAACCCTGCCGTCAGCTTTCTACAGCAGTCTCCTACCAGCCCAAGAGCGTTTAATGTGGATGGCGAGCACTCATTGTGGGCTGCATGCACTTGGTGTGGGCGGCGGGCATTGGACGGCGCCTGCTGTTCAGTGCGGCTGGTGGCCACTCTGTGCAGACGGGCGGCCATTTTGTGCTGGCAGCCAGCCATTCTTCGAGTTCACATTGATATGAGATCAGGCAGGTATAATAAGGACTAATGAATTGAATAAAAAGAAAAAAACCTGTTAAAGATTCGGTTGAAAAAGGTCCAACAAAGGACCAAAATGTACCTAATATATGAATCTAAATGAAATATGTATTTGTGATCGAAAAGATTGACACAAATTGACATGATCTTGTACTGATTAAGCCAGATTATTAATTATGTCATTCAATAAACGTTTTGAAGATATTCTGAAAAAATTTGAGGTGCAGCCTTATTTTTTCTATTGGTTAAATTTTTTGGCTTGCACCGTTTTTCTTTGTGCGTGCCGAAGACATCTTTCTAATAAATTCTGTGCTGACGATCTGTGCGGGCGGCTGCAGAGGCACTTACTTGTGGGCGAGCAGCAGATAGCAGCAGGGATGGAGCTTTGTCCATCCCTGCTCTTAACACCTCCACCCCCAGCTGAATGAGGGGTGCTGTGCACTGCTCCTCTGTCCGATCACCCCCTGCAATTTAATTAGTACTGCTGTATATAGGAAAAAGTGTTCCCCCTAATGGTCAACTACCCTAGGGGAACTGAGTATTAGGGTATGTTCACACGGTGTGTTGCATCCGTGTGAACATACGCTTTTGTGATGTGTGTCTGGGTCCATCTGAACGGACCCAGACACGCATCTAACAATGAGCAGTATGTTTAACACACGAGTGATTGCCGATATGTGTTTGCATCGTGTCATTCCATTCCAAGCAGACAGATCGGATAGAACCCAAATAAACACGCATCGGTGATCACTCGTCTGAACGCCGATACGTGTTTCCCATTGCCGGCAGTGTTAAATACACTGCTTAAAGTAAAAAGAACAAAGTTTTTAAAAAAACATTAAAAGTTTAAATCACCCCTTTTTGTCGTTTTACAAATAAAAAAATAAAAAAAGTTACACATATTTGGTATCGCCATGTTTGTAAAGGTCCAATCTATTAAAATATAACATCATTTATCCCGTATGCTGTACAGCACAGAAGAAAAAAAATCCCGAACGACAAAATTGTGTTTTTTTGTGCATTTAATATCCCCCAAAAATTGGAATACAAAGTGATCAAAAAGTCACATGTATCCCCCCAAAAAATACACTTCAGACCACACTTTTTGCTTCAAATATGAATATGAATGATAACACAGAAAACACTCATGGTTAGTTGTTGGGTGAAGCCATTTATTGTCAAACTACTGTGTTTTCTCTTTTTAAATCATAATGACAACCAAAAACATCCAAATGACCCTCATCAAAAGTTTACATGCCCCAGTTCTTAATACCATGTATTGCTACCTCTAACATCGATGACAGCTCGAAGTCTTTTGTGGTAGTTGTGGATGAGGCTCTTCATTTTCTCAGATGGCAAAGCCGCCCATTCTTCTTGGCAAAAAGCCTCCAGTTCCTGTAAATACCTGGGCTGTCTTGCATGGACTGTGTGTTTGAGATCTCCCCAGAGTGGCTCAATGATGTTGAGGTCAGGAGTCTTAGATGGCCACTCCAGAACCTTCACTTTGTTCTGCTGTAGCCAATGACAGGTCGACTTGGCCTTGTTTTTTGGTTCGTTGTCATGTTGGAGCGTCCAAGTACGTCCCATGCGCAGCTTCCGGGCTGATGAGTGCAAATTTGCCTCCAGTGTTTGCTGATAACGTGCTGCATTCATCTTTCCTTTAACTTTGACCAGTTTCCTGTGCCTTTGTAACTCACACATCCCCAAAACATCAGCGATCCACCTCCTTGCTTTAAAGTAGGAATGGTGTTCCTTTCATCATAGGCCTTGTTGACACCTCTCCAAATGTAACGTTTATGGTTGTGGCCAAAAAGTTCAATTTTGGTCTCATCACTCCAAATTACCTGGTACCAGAAGTTTTGAGGCTTGTCTCTGTGCTGTTTGGTGCATTGTAGGCGAGATAGTTTGTGGCATTTGCGCAGTAATGGCTTTCTTCTGGCGACTCGACCATGCAGCCCGATTTTCTACAAGTGCCTCCTTATTGTGCATCTTGAAAGAGCCACACTGCTAGTTTTCAGAGAGTCCTGTATTTCACCAGATGTTATTTGTGGGTTTTTCTTTGCATCCCAAACAATTTTCCTGGCAGTTGTGGCCGAAATTGATCGTTGGTTTGGTTTTACAGAGCCCCCGATTTTCCATTAATCCGTTAATCACAGTTTGAACACTGCTGACTGACATTATCAATTCCTTGAATATCTTGTTGTGTCCCTTTACTGTTTTATACAGTTCAACTACCTTTTCCTGAAGATCCGTTGACAATTCTTTTGGTTTCCCTATTACTCACAATCCAGAAACGTCAGTGGCTGGATGAAAGATGCCAGAGTCTGTCTGGATCCCAGAAACTCACTCAGCTTTTATGCACACACTGATTACAAGCAAAAAGGTCACAGGGGAGGATGTTACCTTTAGTAGCCATTCAAAGCCATTTGTGTCAACTTCTGTGCATGTTATCAGGCCAAAAACCCCAGGGTATGTGAACTTTTGATGAGGGTCATTTGGATGATTTTGGCTGTCATTATGATTTAAAAAGAGAAAACACAGTAGTTTGGCAATAAATGGCTTCACCCAACCACTAACCATGGGTTGGAAAAAAGTTTTTGTGTTATCATTCATATTCTTTGAAAAAAGGACAAAAAAGCAAAAATTTTGCAAGGGTATGTAAACTTTTGAGCACAACTGTATGTTCTATTGTGAATACAACATGGCTGTAAGTGATTTCCAAATCATAAATATAAATATTTCCAAATCACAAATATATATTTATATATATTGTACTAGTGCATCTCCAAAAAATAAAATATCATTGAAAAGTTAATTTATGTCCGTAATTTAAGTCAATAAGAGAACCCATAAATTGTTTAGACTCATTTTACACACAGCAATATATTTCAAGCTTTACTTCTTTTAATGTAGCTGATTATGGCTTACAGCTAAAAAAAAAAAACAAGGTGCAGTATATCAAAAAAGTATAATAGTGTAAAACACCAATCAAAAAAATCAGTTATACAGAAATGTTTTTCTACTGAAAGTGTGGGATAGTGGAACAGCCGCATTGTATTTACTCAGTAAAATCATATGTGTGATTTTTTTTGTAAAGCATTCTTTGCTTCTGGTGTTTCCACAAATCCACTTCTCGGAAACGTTCATGCAAATGAAGACATGTGATAAGACATGTGACAGAGACAGGGGGTAGGGCCTTTTAGTTGGGGAAGGGGGAAACACAAAGAAAGGCAGGGGAACAGATGCTGGCTGAGTTTAAAACTCCCCCTTCGGGCCAAAAGTGGAAACCCCCCAGAGAGAGGGGAGTGTAACTGTGCGCATTGAAGCTTTTTGTCAAAGAAAGACCCACAAAGGAAAGGACCCTCGCAAAGACTAGGGGAGCGACACATTTTGGGACAGCGGGGAACTCACCTCAGAGCATACCCGGTCAAAGAAAGCGTCACGCAACAAAACTGGGACTGTGTGCGGGCCTGTTAGTCAGTTAACAGTTTTGGGTTTTCAGGCCATAGGGTTTTACCAAACTACCCCCCCGTTGGGGACATTGGGGGGGCCTTTTAAGCGCTGTTATTTATCAACCGTTTCGCATGTGAGAGGATCTGTTTTATGTGTAAAGTTCGGGAAGCGGGTAGGCTCTACATGTAAGCGTCTGTCCCCCCGCCGCTGTTTTGAACTGCACCACACACGATTTTCCCGTCCTGTAGGGTTTTTAAAAGGTACGGGGTTCGGCCTTTCGAACCCCAGGAGAGGTAAACTTTTGTGCACCCAAAGGGGACACACCCCGGGCACGCGCTGTGCGGCACAGGCCTTGGCACACTTTGTACATGTGTTTTTGGGGGATTTTTTTCCCCCAAGCATTTCTGAAAAGTTCAGAAAACTTTTGGGGTTTTGAACGGGTGTTGAGTCGTTTTCTTCGCCGAACTTCGCTGTATTCCCGGGAATCCTCCCTCGGGCTGGGGTTTACAACTTGGGGGTAGCGGGCGGGGAAAAAGCAAACCCTTATGGGGGGGGATGCGACGGGAGGTCCTTCCCCCGGTCACGGGCGGGGCCCCAGAGCCAATTCAGGGTGTCCCCATAATCCCCCCCAATAGTTTGTTTCCTGTAGGCACTTTTCAATCCCCCCCAAATTTGAGGGAAAAAACAGGGCACTGCAGGACTGACAGAAAGGGGGTATGCTTAAAATATGAACCTGGGTCCAGAACTAGGGGCAGATACCCTTTGGGGGCCTTAGGGGGGGACTTAAGGGACATGTTGTACGGCCCGGTCCGGGGGGACACACTGGACAAAATATTCTCCCTGCTGGAAGGAGCCCAAGGGGGCGTGCCAAGGTGGTGCACCTCGAAGCCATTTCTTCAACCGCCGCAAAGAGAGGGTGAACCCCATGCATACTCTAACCCCCTACAAAAAATGTTGAATGAAATAAGGGCGGCGAGACCCAGTGGCCAGGGGGGCTTTTGGAAAGGGGATAAGTTATAAGAATCATTCTTTGTGGGCTGTACAATAAAACCTTACGGAAAAATTGCAAGAATGACCCAATACAGCACCTGACTTTTTAAATATTTTTACTTAGCCGCGGGGAAGGGAAGAAAAACCCCATACCCAAAGGGTAAACACCGTCAGTATGCCCAAGCAAGCGAGGACGGGAGACTCAGGGTCTTAACAGATGGGGTCCAGGGCTTTGCGGACAGAGTTGAAGAACTTCGGTCGGAATTTGTCCCAGATAAGGCAAAGGGGCCAAACTCCAAAATACCTCAGCCCCCACAACACCCTTTTCGGACAACCCACGGGGGGGCCCACGAAAGGGGCTCCATCGGGCGCACGGGGGGGGGGGGGCTGGGGGGCCTCCTGCGGCTTGCCAACAGTTTTCCACATCGCCAGAGGGGTTTCTTGAACTGAGGGGCAGACCCAGGGTTAAACACCGACCGCCGCATAGCCGGGCCCCCCTTGGGGGGTCGACAAACTAAAGCCCATACGGAGGAGCATACCTCTATGCCAAGCCCGTTATGGAACCCGGTTAGAAGGCCTAAGAGACTTTGCCTAGTTGATACAGGGTCAATGCACCCTATGCCCATGGAGTTCTTTGAACGACACTTTAGGCACATGAGGGACCCCAAGATGGCAGCGTCATTGGGCTGCCAGCCAAAATGGGAAATGGACGTGCAAGGGGGATAGTCGGATGCAAGTCCGACTGTTGGGCAAGAAAAAAATGGGCAAAAGGGGAGTGGTGCATGGATCACCCATCTCCCCGGGGGGGGATGTAACACTGGTATAAATTTCTCAGAATTTGGGATCCCCATCCTACGCAAAAGGGGGACCAAATAGGAAGCGGGCCACCACCCAGGGCCGACTCAGAATCCTACAACAATGTTTAGGAGCTGCAGTCTGCAAAAAGAGCCCCACATCTGGTCGACCCATTGGGCAAAAGGTGCCGCGAAAGCCCTGATCAAGATCCCCCACACACAACAGGATGATGTTCCGGGGGACCCGGAGGGAAGTTGAATGGGCTGGAATCTTGATTAAACCATCTCACGGGAAGGGTCAAAAAACCCGCCCCCTTTTTAGCTCGGCCCTGCCCCGTAAAAAGGGGGTGTGTACCTTTGAACCCCAAAAGTCATGGACAGCATTAACCTTTCCCAAAAATTTCTGTTAGCTGAAGCTACGTTCCCGGAGAAGATATTTTCCGGCGGGGGGATTTACCAATGCCTGACAAGGGTCGGCCGGACCTTTCATGGGGGGTCCGACAGAGTAACCCCAAACCCGGGGAATGGAATGGCCGAGTGATCATGGCCCAAAGGGGGTTTACCTCAGGGCTCTTACTGGGGGGCAACAACTTTGCTGAAGAACCCTTTGGGAATTTCAGGGGGCGTTCTAAAGACATATGAAGACTTCGGGTTTTTCTTCCCCTTTGACCGAAATCCCTAGGGGCAATGATCCCATCAAAAAGGGGGACCGCAAATCCCCCCAAAGTACCGGGGGGGAAAAGGGAAAGGTGGCCACAGCTAGAAACGGGTGACCCAAAGAGATCAAAGTCCCTGGGCTGCGCCGGGGTCTTGGTCGAAAAAAAATGGAATCTCAGGTTCTGTGTAGATTACCGAAAACTGAATGCCCAGACTGTTCGTGATCCCCTATCCACCCCCACGGATTGAAAAATGGGCTGTCCGCCTAGCCCCATGCAAAGTTTTTCTCGACTCTCGATTTGGCCAGCGGATACTGGCGGGTCCAGGGCAAAGAAGGACAGGCCAAAGACAGCCTTTATTCTACCTATGGGGCTCTATGAGTTTTAATCATGCCATTTGGCCTGTCTAATGCACCGGGACTTCCAAGGGTGATGGAGCACTGTCTGGGGGATCTTAACTTGAGTCGGTGATGATCTACCGGGCGGTTTTGGTGTTCGGGAAAATCCTTTGAAGCCCATCTTCAGAAACTGCGGCAGGGCCCGGAACCACACAGGGGCCCACGGGCCCCAAGATCAACCTAAAAGTTAACCTTCAAACAGGAAGAGTACTTTGGGGCTTGGTCACCCCAAGGGGGTACAGCCGGGCCCCCCAAATGGAGCATTCAAAAATGGGCCCCGGCCGTGACACTACGAGAGGCAACATTCCTGGGGCTGGCCGGATATTTCCGAAGGGGGTTTTACACCGCTCGCTCATCAACAGGCCCTTAAAATGAGCTAGTTAGGTAGGCTGGGGGCCCAAAAATCGCCCATTGAGTTGGGGGCCCCGGCAGCAAAAAACTTTTGACTCTTTAAAGGGCCTGACCAGTGCTCCGATCTGGGCCCACACAGTTCGATACTCCCTTTTTGTTGTATACGAAAGGAGTCTACTGGTTGGGGGGCCCTGCTGTCCCAGGTCCAGGAAGGGGGGAGAATTATTGCCTATGCCCGTCGGGCTTTGAAATCAGAGCGCAATCCCGACAATTTTAGCTCCTTTAAGTTTGGGAAATATTACCCTGGTAAAAAGGGCCATGACAAAAGGTTTTCAGAGTACCTGACAGGTCAAGGGACCGTCTGACGGCAAAAAAATCCATTGGGACATTTGGAGAAGCTAACTTTGGAGCCCTTGAGCAGAGAGGGTGGCCCACTCTCAAAATACCCAATTTCCCCATTAAGTTCCGTTCAGGAGGGAAAAAAGGAAGCCCCATGCCCCTCTCGGGTTTTCCCGTTAGACTACCATCTCACAGTGTTGACGAAATTTTGAAGACACTGAAATGCCCGCCTTGGTCGTTACCCATTTCCAGGATTGGCACACCAAGGGGGTGGCGTCTGGGAGCCAGGTGTTTGGAAAGAAGTGGCTGATTTGGGAAGGGTCCCAAAATGGGTTTCACCAAATAAACGGAAGGTGAAGGGGGGTCCGGTCCCCGGGTCTGGCCCAGCCAGAAGAGCGGGCCCACTACTCAGGGGGGCAAAGTCTGTTTTGCAGTGGATAACTAGTGTTTCCCGGGTCCCTGTGCCGGACCCTACTTTCAAACAGAGTTTCAGCACCGACAACAATTGTTATCCCCCTGTCAAAGGGACCAAGCTGCTCGGAAGCTCATGAAGAGGAGCCATTTTGGGGGTGACAAAACCTATAAGGGGGTTCAACGACTATGACTGCCCTGACTTGTTAACGGTGTCTGAATTTGCCTCAAGGGCTACCGTGGGGGTTAAGTAAGACACGAACACGAGCTCCCGTTCAACAATCCGGGCATCGCGCCCCTAAGGGCCGATATTTACTATGTGCAGATTGGGGACTCCCCCTTTGGGGGTTCGTACTTTTGGCATGACAGACCATTCAAAAAATATGCGGGGGCTGTCCCCACTAGGGATCAACGCAGGCTGCGCGAGGGGGGTCTGCAAACACTTTTTTACAGGTGTTTTTGGGGGCCCACAGAGGAAACATTCCGACCAGGGGGGATGTTTCCAAGGGCTATAATACGAACGTACCATTGTATGGGATTGAGCTTCCCGTACACTCCGACACCGCAGAGGAAAGATTTGTTAGCGGTTTAACCCCACCCTTATCCAGATGCTGCGGACCTTAGAGGGCACCAAAAGGGTAAGGGGGGCCTGATACCCGCCTACTGATGTGGGCCATAACAAAGGGGGCACAGTACCACAGGTTACTCCCCCCAAAAAATCATGTTTGGGGGGACCGGTTCAAGAATTTAGGACCCACAGCCCATCCGACAGCCCACCACCGCCATACCACGGGCCCGGGCCCAGAATACCCCGCCAACTGCGGGTGGTGCACAAGGTTTTTTAAGGCGCTGAAAAAAGTGGGCACCCTAACCCCAGCCCGTGCAGAGAGACAGTTTTGCCCCCGGGGATCGCGCATGGTCAGGAGTAAAAGGCCCTCTGGGGAAATTGGATGGGAGGTGGGAGGGGGTCCCAAGTGGCAAGAAAGGGGGACCCCGCCATCCCAGTCTACGAGGGAGAGCCATGGGGGCAGGGGGGGGGCCCACACCACAGAAAAATTGAGGCGCTGTGATTTTTTAAGTGCCTGAAACTACGCCCAAGTACCTACCCCGTCCAGCAGCCTCCCTTTGTTGAGGGGTGGGCTGCCAGTTTCCGGTTCAACTGAGGTTCCAGCTGTGCAAGCTTTCCACCTAGAGAGGACTGGGCAGTCAACAGGTCTCCCCCCAGGAGAGCCCTGAAGCCCCTGAGCCTAACCTCACGTAGGGCACCCAGGTCCAACCTGGTGTACCCCCCCCGCTAGCGCAAGACAGCTTTTGTGGGGAGGGTTTTCGAGGACCCAACTTCTAGTGGGGGATGTGGGATAGGGAACACCGCATTTTATTTACTCAGTAAAATCATATGTGTACTTTTTAAAGTAAAGCATTCTGTCATTCGGTGTTTGGCCACAAAAACCACTGCTCTGGAAACTGTTGCATGCAAATGATAGACATGTGACAAGACATGTACTAAACAGAGGGGCGGCCATTTTGTTGGGAAGGAGGGAAAAAACAAAAAAAGGGAGGAGGGGAAAAATGCTGGCGAAATTGACTGCTCCCCTTTGGCTCAAAAGTTTAAACCCCCAGAAGAGAGGGGTGTAACTTGCCATTAAGCTGTTGCAAAGAAAGACCCCAAAGGGAAAAGGGCCCTCGCAAAAAACTGAGAGGAGCGACACATCTTGGACATCAGGGAACATCACCTCGACACAACTGCCGCCATCGAAAAGGGATACCGGGGCAAAGAAAGCGTGCACGGCAACAAAACAGGACGTTGCAGGGCCCGTTATCTAGTTTAGGACAATTTGTTTTAGGGCCCAAGGGGTTTTTTTCCCAAATACCGCCCCTGATTCGGGGCATTGGGTGGGGCCGTTATAGCGCGTTATTTTTGCAACCGTTCGCATTGAGAGGATCTTTTTATGTGTATAGTCTGGGGAAGCGGGGAAGCTGCTACATTTAAAGCCTGTCCACACCCCGCTGCTTTTTTAACGCCCACACACGATTGTTCCTGTCCGAGGATTAAAAAAAGGGAGCGGGTGTTCGGGCCTTTTTAACCCCAGAGTAGGTAAAATGATTGTGCATCCAGAGGACACACTCTTTCCCCCGCGCTGTGCGGCCAGGGCCTTGGGACTACTTTGTACAGTTGTTTGGGGATTTTTTCACAATTTCTTTTCGAAAAGTTTAGTAAACTATGGGTTTTTTGAAAAAGTGTTGGAGTCTTTTCTTTTGCCTAATTCGCTGTATTTCCGGGGAACCCACCTCGGTGCTCGGCTTACAAAAGGTCTGTACAGTTTATGCATTCAATACTTTGTCGTTGCTCCTTTTGCAGGAATTACTGCATCAATGCAGCGCAGTATAAAGACGACCAGCCTGTGGCACTTCAGTTCGGCTGCATTGTTGGCTCTGGTGTCTCTCATCATGATTCCTATGGATTTTTGGGTTTGGGGTGAGTTTTTGCTCCCAAATCAAGCACAAAACCATGGTTATTAAACCAGGTATTGGTACTTTTTGGCCATTGGGCAGGTGCCGGCCCTTTTGGGAAAATGAAATCACCACTCCAAAAAGCTTTTTCAGCTGAAGTAAGCATAAGTGCCTAAAATTTTCTGTAGACCGCTCCCTTTGGGACTTATTTAACACAGGGGCCCAACCCCAGCAGATGATGGGGGCTTTCCAAACCACCCTTTACTGTGGAAACTTCTTACTGAACCTCAAGCATCTTGAATTGTGGCATCTCCACTCTTCTTCCAGATTCTGGGACCTTGATTTCCAAATTAAATGCAAAAGTACTTTCATCAGAAAACAGGACTTTGGACACTGAGCAACAGTCTAGTCCTTCTTTTCCCTTAGCCATAAACGCTTCTGAAAGTTTCCTGGTCAGAAGGCCTTTTCTTTACAATCCTTTCAAGGCGGGGTCCAGGGCGAACTAGAGAAGCCAGGCCCCAAAGCAAATTTTGGGGTGGGGCCTCCCTGACCACGACCATGTACCGGACAGTTTTTAGGGAATGTAATAATACAAGGGGGAAATACCCCTCACATATCACCATCATACTGCTACCAAACAAATCCACACACCAAAACCAATATTACCAAAAACCCTACTACATAGGACTTGATTAACCGCCAAACAAACCCAAAAAAATTTCCACCACAAAAGGACGAATAATAAACCTACACATTACTGATCATTTCACAAAAACCAATATACTGCCTATAGTACCATAAGTGGGATAACTAGTGTACCAGGCTCTGCAATGTATATACCTCCATACATACCATATAGGGTAACACCAGTTAAAACAGGCCTGTAGACATAAAGTTATTACGTGTGTTTTCATCTTTTGACCACAGGTGCGTTTTTCTACGAGTCTTGACTTTCCCCTTTTTTCTCATCCTCCAGTCCGCCACAAGACATCTCCCACCCCTTGTCCCCGGAGATTTTTGACACAAAACTTAAATTCACTTTTTCCCCCACCTGCCCCCCGGGTATAGGGGGCCATTTAGGCAGGCAGGGTTTTTGGTACTAAGGGAGCCATGCAGGAAAAAAAACAGGGGGAGGTGGGCTAAGGGGGCCAAAATTTGTAGGGT
>JAODAL010064609.1:0-18637 GCA_025379985.1 Phyllomedusa bahiana
CAGATCAAAATCTATCTATCCCCAAAACAGGGGGCCACTCCTAGGAGTTAGGGTGGTGCCACACACGGAAACAGAAATAGCAAGGGGTTGGTTGGGAACGCAGAACATTAGAATTCATTTTTAGTGAGGTTAGTTCAGATAGAGAGGGGACATGATGTCAGATACACGACAACATCACGATGTTTTTTACAGGGCGGGATGATGCACGGGGAGGTGTATTTGAGTGTCATCACCATAGAGGGTACAACCAAATCTGCTGATAGTTGCCCAAAGGGGGATGGGGTTACAGTGAAAAAAGGACAGGCCCGATCCGACCCCTGAAAACCCCAACGCAAAGGAAGGGGAAAAAAAGGGTATTAAACCTAAAATTAGACACAGAGGTAGGACAAACCAAGAGAGAGTGTGCCGGAGGCCAAATTTGTGTTGACATCTGAGGAAAGATGGTGATCAAAAGGAAAAAAGCTCACAGAGCCCCAGAAGAACAGCAATGATATTTCTCTGTGATTTAGCATGGGGAGATCTTTGGGAATTTAGCTAGAACATTTCTGTGGGGGGATAAATAAAAAAAAATTACAGAGGGTCGAAAGAGATAACAAGAGATAGGGTTAGACATGTAAAACCAAGCGTTCCCCGGGATTTAGATATGAAGACGGTTAAGACTGTCATATTTGGACACAGGAGGGGTCAAGAGGGGGGTTTTCCCAGAAAAGGGGGTTAGATGGTGTGTTTAAAGGTGGAGGAAAGATCCCATGGGGAGGAGGTTTTTCCCTCATCTCCCTCCGGATTCTTCACCTCTTCTCTGCGCCTCCCTCTATTCCTCTCCCCCTTTCACTCCATCCACTGCTGCCCGGCGCTCTTCCTCCTCTTGCGCTCCTCTGAAACCCCCACTGGAGACCCCCCCGAAAATTCAGAGCAAACCCAACATATAAGGCTCCCATAACCTGCCTCCCCCCCCATACATCTCTACCCTAATCTCCTGATCTTCCCTCATGAATCTCCTCCATAACCTCCCCCCCCCAAAACTTACCCTAATCTCCTGATACTCCCCATGTATCTCCATCCAAACCCCTCCCCATACATCTTGGCCCAAACCCCTGATACCTCCCTCATGAAATCTCAATCCATAACCGTCCCCCAACACTCTACCCAATCCCTGTCCCCTCCCTCAGTAATCTCAATCCATAACCGCCCCCCCATACTTTTTCTACCCTAACCCTGATGCCCCTCATGAATCTCCTTTATAACTGCCCCCCCCCCCCAGACATCTCACCCTAATCTCCTAAACCCTCCCCTCATGAATCTCCACCATTAGGGCAAAATTTGCCTGCCTTGCATAAAAGTTGAATGTTCGTTTTTTTAATTTTGATGTAAAAATTTGCCAAGTAAAAGGGGGAATTTTCTTAGATTAAAAAGTCTGACCCTTGTTACAGTCCAATCTGAATGAACCACTGTTTCCTAACCCTTACCTTTGTGGCCTACAAAAACGCGCCCTCCTCCAATAGATGACCCACTGTTTTCCCCTTTTTCCAATATTCTACCCTCTGGTTACTCTTTAATAAGGTTTGGGGCTGATCAAAATTATGTACTTTTGTTCCTGAGGTTTTGTATCCAATAATGTCTGGTGGGCCCCCTCCTACCTCTTCATCTATCTTGTACAGATTGGTCTAGTCCTTCTTCAGAATCAATAGATTGTTGAATTACTTTGTTCCTTTTTCCCCCCACCCACCCTCCCCCCCCATTAACTTCTTATATATTTATTTTTGCATATTGTTTCTATTTTTTTTGTGACATTGAAAAAAGGGCGTGCCGACTGAAATTCAATTTATTATTCACAGTTTTTTGCATCTTTTAATGGGGGCACTTCCCCTTTTAAATAAACACGATTAAGCATGATATCTCCTAATGCGTTGATTCCCCTATTTCTAGCCCTTTTTCAGACCCCCATAAAGAAACACTGGCCCCCATATCTGAGCCATTTTTATCGCCCAAAAGTGGGCAAATGGACCCGACTTTGCTCCAAATGCAGAAAATTTTGTAACTTGGACTGCCGGAGACCCCATCACAGTAATTTCAGTCCCCCAAACCGAAAAATTCTTTGTCAGTACAGATCCAATAATTCATAAGAAATTTGGTGAGAGGGTTTGCCGGCTCTACCAAAATCCCCACGGCCCTCCACCAGTACTTTCTCTATCTATCTAACTTTCACCCTATCTATTGAGGGCCGACATATTAATGTCATCATGGAGGAGGGAAGAGGATTTTGGTGGCTGCAACTTGTGAAGCTCTAGGGACCCCCATGCCCAAGAGAGTTAAGGCAGTGCTGGAAAATAATGCCGGCCACACAAACTATGACACTTTGGGCACAATTTGTCCCTTTTTACTTCATATGTGAAACCACTGGAAGGGTCTATGTGATGACTTTTCAGGTACTCCCTTTTGTCCCCAGCTGTTAGACATTGATGTTATTTTGAGGGCACCACATTTCTCCTGTTATACAAGCTTTGCACGGAGTACTTTACATTGTATCAAAGTGTTAGATCTTCATTGTTGTCCCATGAAAAGATATAATACAATATTTACAAATATGTGAGGGGTGTACTTTTTTTTTTGTTAGTTGTGTGTGTATATATAGATAGATATTGCAGTCATTGTCCAGGGAGAAGAACTCGGCCCTTAAATGGCTTCATTTTCTGTTACAGTCTCTGTCCTGGGATGAGGTATCCACTATAGTGTAGGTATATATATGTACAGGATAGAGGTGTATATAGAGTGTGATCTTGCTCTCAATCCTCCTCGTCTTCTTCAGGGTCCTCAGGTCCAGGAGTCTCACAGCTAAAGACAATGGCTCTTTTCATCAATGTCCCCCCAAGAATGGACAAGGATAGAGACCTCAGGGCCCCCAGGATATTAGACCTCACCCTGGAGATCATCTACTTGTAACGGGAGGGGTGAGAGTCTCACCTGACCTCGCTCTTCAATCTATCAGTAACAGGTGAATGATGGGAAAGGTGAGGGTTCTTAGAATCTATGTATGATCAGGTCTCCCCATACACAGGATTACACAGTAGTGAAGAAGTCGTCTGGGGAGTGTGTGGCCCCGCTGTGTCAGGAGGACGAGGCAACACCCAGAGCCCTGAGCCGCCACCTCATTCACTGATACAGAAGATCCTAGACCTGACCACCAGAATCACTGAGCTGCTGACTGGAGAGGTGACTGGGAATGCTGGGACGTTATACATAACACAGGGGATGATGTATCTGGATGATGAGAGGTGAGGGGAATGCTGGGATATTATACATAACACAGTGGATGATGGATCTGGATGATGGGAGGTGAGGGGAATGCGGGGACATTATACATATCACAGGGGATGATGGGTCTGGATGATGATGAGAGTGAGGGGAATGCGGGACTTATAAATAACACAGGGGGTGATGGGTCGGGATAAATGAGAGGTGAGGGGAATGCTGGGATATTATACAAAACACGGGGGATAAATGGGTCTGGAGGATGAGAGGTGAGGGAATGCTGGGAAATTATACATAACACAGGGGATAAAGGGTCTGGATTATGATGGGTCCTTGTGTTGTCAGGTTCCTATAAGGAGCCAGGATGTTGCTGTCTATGTCTCCATGGAGGAGGGGGAGTACATAGAAGGACACAGGGATCTGTACCAGGAGGTTATGATGGAGGATCACCGGCTTCTGACATCAAAAGGGTGAAGGTGATAAGACACAGCAAGGAGTTACATCATCATTCTCTCTCTTATTTAGACAGATAAAACCGCTGCTCATGTAATCTTCACTGTGTGTTTTCCTACAGATGGATCCAGTAGGAAAGAAATCCAGCAGAGAGATGTCCCCCGTCCTCTGTATCCCAGGACTCTCCAAGGGAAATGTCCCAAGAATCATCAGGTAGAGGGAGCTGAAGTCTCCTCTAAATATAAACCAGAATGGAACAACCTGCTCTTATTTCACTGGTTTTGCCCTCTTTAGGGGAAAATCGATTGATATTAAGGTTGAGATGAAGAAGAAGAGATGGACGCCCCAGGGAATCCTCGGGTAGAGGAGCCCTATACACAATCTGTATATGGGGTGTGGACCTCCTGCATCACAGATTGGGCTCATAGATATTTGAGGTCTCTTATGTTGATCTGTCTGCTGTACTGAATTTTTCCATATCTCACATCGGGGTGGAGATTTTGACTGATACTAAAGTGGAGGCTGAAGAAGAGAAGATGAGGAACGATGAGCCGAGGACGAGTGACGTGAAGGAGGAGATCCCAGAAGATGTGACCACAGGTGAGTAGTAATGAATTCAGAGGTTTCTTCAGGGATCCTGTGTTGTACCTGGTGCGGGGCCTGAGGAGGTGACTTCTCTCCAAGGCGTTCTATGGCTCCTGCCGTAAATGAGTTGTGGGATCAGTTTTTGGGGGTCACCTGCTGTGATGAACATCTGCACTGACAGCCGGGATCTGAGGACACTTAGTAGATCCACTTTATCCCCCACAGTCATGAGTCACATAATAAGTTCTGGAGGCAAAAAAGAAAATCCATTCAATCTTCTTTTTTTCCATATTCCTTTTATTGATTTTACATTTTTAACTTACCATCAACAAATTAAGAATGCAAATAACGTACATTCTTTGTATAAAACATTTAAAACAGGTAAAGTCATTGCACAAATGAGCCCATGAGTCATAAGAGTTTCTAGCACCATAGCGTCCATTGATTCTTGTCAAGCATAAATCAGAATTTGAGTTGGACAGTAGATGTGGTCACTAGTCTTTGAGAGTGCTCTCTTCTGATCTGACAACCCCTTCTCCGAGGCTAAGTTTCTGTGGTCGCATGTGCCTCAAGATTAAAAGCTTAGGTTTAAAATCAAAGTGTAACCGGGCAACGTTCCAAAGAAAATGACCCACCCACCCACACCCATCGTAGGGCTCTGTTAGACTCCCACACTCCAATTCCCCTTGTTATGCAATACTGACCCTGTCCAATGTTTATAGAAAACTAAAGAACATAAACTATGAACTAACGTTCTGTGCAAAAAATGGAAAAGAAGGCTGGCTCCCCGACCTGGATGCTTGTAGGTTCAACTAACTTGTGTCTTGGTTTCTATGTTAATTAATGATGTCTGCAAAGGGGTAAACTTTTGGGAGAATGATCTGAAGGAAAGTACATCTGAGTCTTCCCTGCCCCGAGCCCCTGTTCGGTTAGCGGTGGGAGCTAGATGGCCGATTATGGGGAAGCTCAATTCTACCAAGTGTTCCCAATAATGCCGCCATCAGATACCACTTGGAGTACCTAAAAGGGTATACAATCTGGGAAATTTCCGTATCCGACATAAATCCCTCCATGAATGGCTGCCATTGTGTAAAGAACCTTTCAGACTGAGAGTCTTTCAAGTGTTCTGCCATCACCTTTTCTGCGTACATGTACTTCTTGACATGTCCCCGGGAGCCATATCTGCATCCAACCAGTTCTCCAGAATGCATCTCTTGGCTCCTAACAGGAGTATGTGTACGAAATGGGTATTGGCTCCTAATGAAAGTAGATCATGGAACAGCATCACCTCTGGTTGGAGTTCCAGTCTGACGTTCCCTTTTTTCCTAAGTAGCGCTAGCAGTCTCCAGAAAGTCTGAACAGTTGCACAGTGCCACATCTCATGAATCATACCGGTTTTTGGAACCGCTCACTTGGGACACGCTGTCAGTCTATCAGGGACCTGCGGTGGGGTGGAATTTTTAAACCCATATATTGCCTTGTGAAGAAACGAAAACTGGGTTTCCCCTCCATTTTTTTTACTAGATATCATTTTGTTTACTTTTTTCCAGCCACCCAGCACTAAAGTCATTCATTTCTGGTTTGTTAAACACCTCTCCCCAATACTTAAATATTTGTGGGTTTCTGCGCACTGGATGACTGGTTCTCGTAGGGCTTTGTATAGGGAAGATAGTGAATGCTGAGGGGCAGAGTCGGAGACAAAGCTATCCAGTGTTGAATCTTTTAGAATTCCGTGTAAGTGTAGTACCCTAGAGCGCAGAAAACTTGTAACCTGTCCATACGACAGAAAATGCGTGGTCAGGATGTCATAGAGACTCCTGAGTTCCTGGAAGGTCAAAAGCCTCCCTGATTTTGCCTCACAGAGACGTGGAATCTCCAAGAGTCCCGTTTCTCTACGGTCACAAGTTGGCTGTTTGTCAGTCCTTGTGGAAACTCGGGGTGACCTTGTAAGGGCATATATTTACTAATGGACCATGGGATTTTCCATAACTTCCTGACCCACTTCCATGTCGCTATAGTGTCCCTAAAAAGTACGTTTCCCCTGATTGGAGTCAGTACATGAGCAAATTTGGTATGCAACAATGCTGCCAGTGACCAAGGTTTTGCGCTTGATGCCTCCAGTGCAGTGTTTGAATAGAACTCGGTGCCACGTATCCAGTCCAAACAGTGCCGCATCAGATAGGCGAAGTTATATGAATGTACATCTGGGAAATTGACTCCCCCATGGGCCTTCGGAAGCATGAGTTTGTTTAGGGCAATTCTGGGCCGTTTCGAGGACCAAATACATTTTATAAAGGCCGAATTCAACTTATTCACGTCCTTATGTTTTAGTAAGAGTGGAATCATTTGTAAGGGTACAGTAACTTGGAAGCCCATCATCCTGACCAATTGGCAAACTTGCAAGGAGTGACAAGGCAGATGAATCATCTATCCAGTTCCATTGTTATTTTTTTGTATTTGAGGTGGAAAATTTAGGTTTATAAAAGATTCTGGGCGGCGCCATTTTATCCCAAGGTACGTGATATAATCTTTAGCTAGTGTTACGGACTCTTCAGGTTGACCTCCCCTTCGTCGTTTTCCTCCCCCTGCCATGTACAATAATTCCGATTTTGACTCGTTTATCCTAAAACCAGAGCACAGTGAAAAAGCACGGAGTTGTTGAAGCAGATGCCCCACATCTCTGTCAGGGTTCACAATGTAGAACATAACATCATAAGTGAACATGGAGAGTTTCATCTCCTGTCCGCTCACTGAAATGCCCTTGAATATGTGGTTGGAAGCAAAAATTGAGCAAAAGGCTCTACCGCCAGGTTGAAGAGCAGCGGCAAGAGCGGGCACCCCTGCCTAGTACCTCATTGAAGGTCGAAGCTTTGGGACAGGAAGCCCGGGATGCAGACTCTTGCCTGGGGTTTAGTATAAATGTATGATAGAGAGATTCTGAATGGGCCTTGCGATTTAATTTTATCTAATACAAGAATCAGCCACCCCCAGTCCACGGAGTCCAAAGCCTTCTCTGTATCAACCGCAAACAGAGCGGCCCCCAGATATCTTTGTTTGTTACCGTGGACTGATTGTAAGGTCAGCAAAACTTTTCAGATGTTGGCCACCACAGACCTCCCCTTTACAAAATCAACTTGTTGTGGGCCTATAATTCTAGGGATCACCCAAGCTAGCCTGTCTGCCAAGACCTTGGCCAACAGTTTTAAGTCCACATTTATAAGGGAGATTGGCCTGTAAGACCCAGGTAGTGTAGAGTCCCTATTACTTTTTGGGAGCACCTTGGGAAGTTAGTAGGAGCTAACTCTCTCCAGTATCGGAGTGTGACTTGTACAGGAGGTGAGCCACCAGTCGCCAAGGGTTAATGACACATGGCCAGAGAGTGGAAAGGCCGTGAAGAGAAGGCTCTATGTAGGCCCACACTTCCTCATTTGGTGATGCTCTCCATGCCCTAACCTGGTCTAGGACAGTCGTCATGTGATAAGATCTCAAATGAGGCAAGGCTAGACCCTGCAAATTCATCTTCCTTATAATGAGAGAGGAGACCAGTCCTGCCCTTTTTGATGGCCAGAGGAATGGATATTTTGGCGTTGGAAAGTCCTATAAATTTGCAAAGTAATTTTAGACAAACATTTCTTTATCTTATGTGTTTATATTTGTTTTGGTTTTTTTTGTATTTGATCAATAAACATTGATTATTTTAGTGCTAATTACCTCATGGGTTACTTAGATCTACATAATCTGATTGGTTGCTATGGCTTTATTACGGGATTACATCGCACTTAGGTTTCCCTGACGTAGGAATCTGTGACATTGTGAAATACTTAGGGTCTTGTAGCTCCAATCAGTGACGACACTAGTGTACTGCGCTAATATCACATGGAGTTAGAGCGCCCCCGGCTGGGGCATAGGGTAATATCACCCGTGTTTTGTGTGCTGTGCTTTTGTCCTTTTTGGCTCTGGACTGGCAATTTGTGAATTTATTACTACATTGGTTATATCTGGAGCTGTAGAATCTATGAGCCACATGTATGAAAACTGTCTGAGTCTAAAACTCACTTTGTTGTCCATAGTATCCAATCAGAGCACCCCTCTCATTTTTCCAGAGCACTATGTGAAATGAGAGGGGTGCTCCGATTGGTTGCTATGGGCAACAAAAGGGAGTTTAAGACCTAGACAGTTTTCATACACATTCCCCTATGTTTCTAAGACGGATAAGTCTTCTAAAATGATCCAATATGGAGTCTATCACCCGCCACAGACTGAAATGATATGCACAGAAATTTCTAAAAATGTGCGCTATGTTTATTATACATATTCATTATAGCACGGTCAGAGATTTACATTGGTAACTTGGTGTTGTTGGCAATATATTCCATGTGTGAATTATTACTTTTTGTTGTTTAGCCTTACAATAACCCCCAGAGCTGACGCACTCATGTCCTGTACATTGTTATAGAACTTACACACTGTTACTGCCTGGTTAATATCCATGAACAATCTCAGGTGTTGGAACCTTAAAGGTTTGCTTTAATAATAAAACATTTTCACATTCTGTACACATTTTCTCCTGTGTGAATTCTCTAATGTGCAATGAGGTATGTTTTATTTCCCAGATTCAGAACAGGAAAAAGCTTTCTCTCCCGTGTGAATTCTCTTATGTTTCATCAGACTTGATATCCATGTAAAAGAATTCCCACATTCTTAGCATGAAAAAAGCTTCTCCCCTGTGTGAGTTCTCTCGTGTCTGACGAGATCTACTTTATTTGTAAATGATTTCCTACATTCTGAACATGAAAAAAGTTTCTCTCCTGTGTGAGTTCTCTTGTGTCTAACAAGATTTGCTTTCTTTGTAAAAGATTTTCCACATTCTTCACATGAAAAAGGCTTCTCCCCTGTGTGAGTTCTCACATGTGTAATGAGATGTGCTTTATATGTAAAAGATTTTCCACATTCTGAACATGAAAAAGGCTTCTCTCCTGCATGAATTCTCTTGTGTCTAACAAGATATGCTTGATTTGTAAAAGATTTCCCACATTCTGAACATGAGAAAGGCTTCTCTCCTGTGTGAATTCTCTCATGTGTAAGAAGATATGCTTTTCTTTGTAAAAGAGTTCCCACATTCTGAACAAGAAAAAAAGCTCTCCTGTGTGAATTCTTTTATGTGTAACCAGACTTGATATCCGTGTAAAAAATTTCCCACATTCCGAGCATGAAAAAGGTTTCTCTCCTGTGTGAGTTCTCTCATGTCTAACGAGATCTGCTTTACTTGTAAAAGATTTCCCACATTCTGAACATGAAAAGGGCTTCTCTCCTGTGTGACATCTCATATGTGTAACCAGTTTTGATATCCAGGTAAAAGATTTCCCACATTCTGAACATGAAAAAGGCTTCTCTCCTGTGTGACTTTTCTCATGTTCTTTATGAACTGACTTATGGGTGAAGCATTTTAAAAATCCTAAACATGAATAAGGCTCCTCCCTGGTCTGAATTCTTCTGTGAGTAAGAAGACTTGAGCGTTTTGTAAACACTTTACCACACTGACCACATGGAAACCTTTTTCTCTCTTTTTGGCCTGTACTCGTGGTTACCACCAGTGGTGGGTCAGGAGAAGGTTCCTCATTATTGGGGGGAGTATTCGACAGGTCTGTACTTTCTGGATCTACATTCAGGATATTGATGTTTTCTCCTTAAGAGTGCTGCAGGATATCTTCTTTTACTTTATAACTTAGTGAGGACATGCAATTTCCTTCAGAGATCTCACAGAATTGTTCTGTTAAAATTAAAATGGTTTCTATTCAATTTTTTTTTTCAAACCACAAAAGAGAAACATTTTAAACATTCCTTTTAGGCCGGGAAAACCCCTGGCAGAGCTGGATACAGCAGGACTACTTATTGTGACCACTTCCTACTGCCGACGTCTTGTAGCACTTCCTGTGGTGCACTGGCTTGATAGGTATGTAAGGTGTGATAGGCTGTCTGCACACATGTCCATCATTGCGGTTATGACTATAAGGGGCAATTTATGACACAAAAGTAAACAGTCCTGCATATTGGCCCTGAAGCAGACAGATGTCACTGCACCTCTGCTAACCCTACTGTGTATGGGTCTCCAGAGCAGACAGATGTCAGTGCAACTCTGCTAACCCTACTGTGTATGAGGCCCCAGAGAAGGCGGATGTCGCTGCACCTCTGCGAACCCTACTGTGTATGGGGCCCTGGAGCAGGCGGATATCACCGCACCTCTGCTAACCCTACTGTGTAAGGAGCCCCATATCAGATGGAAGTCAATGCAGCTCTGCAACCCTACTGCATATGGGGCTCCATAGCAGACAGATGTCAACACATGTCTACGAACTAAGCTGGGTCAGCAGAAATCTTTTTCGTGGTAGTATTGGAATTGGACTCCGATGATTGGCAAAAGGTTGTTTTTTCTGATGATTCACAGTTTTTGCTTCATGGAACGGATGGATATTGGCATGTCAGGTGGGAAACATCAGAAAAACAATACCCTGCAAGCACTGCTGGAAGAACACAGGTTGGTGGGGGCAACATTATGGTCTGTGGAAAGTTTTCCGGGTGTTATCTGAGCCACTCGGGAAGACATCCTCACCATATTTAGGAATGAATCCATCCATTCACATTACGAAAACCCAAACATGCGGATTGCCTTCCCTGGGGCAGATGGGATCTTCCGGCAAGAAAAGTGACGTTACACAGCTAGTCCAACATTGGTTGAAGGAGAGTGACCAAGAGTATTAGCCAGGCCCTTAACTCCACAGACCAAAACCGAGCATGTGTGGGGCCCCTGGATAGTGGTGTTGGCTTTAAGCAGCACTCCAGCAGCTGTGGGAAGCAGTCGACTCCAGATATCTGTGACAACCTACCAGGACTAGAGATAGGCAAATTTCTCAAAAATTCGATTCGCCAGATTTTCCGCAAAGAATCATTTCGAACAGAATTTTTTTGCGGCGAATCATGTTAAAAAACAGTTACTTCCTTGCTGCAGAGAGCCTGTAGGGTGTTGTAGAACATTGTGCCATGCTCAAATATGCATAGCAAGTGTGGTTTGGTCTTCATACAATGCTGTGTTTTAGTATGACACGCAGATGACAGCCGCTGCTCTTAGAATCGCTTCACACTTCACTTCACTGGGCAGCTACGGGGGCAAAACTGACCGAATAACTGAAGTGGGAACGCAGCCTGACAAGGAAATGTCAGCGCCAGCTAGAAATAACCCAGATGAGGGCCAAGATCCTACAATAGCGTCAAAGAACACAATAGTAGGTTTCTGAAGCAGGCACAGGTCGCAGCATAGTAAGGGGACGTCACAACAGGGGTCACTCCGCGAGGCCAGAGCTTCCGGTGTCATCTAGCAGCCATGTGTTGACCACCAAGCCAATGGTTCTTGAATGATTGACTAGGTCATCCACTTTCTCCCAGATGACATCTGACAACCCCGGCAAAGAGTTGGTGGGTTTGTCAGACACAACCTTTAGTTAGCATTGACTGGGAGCAGGTCAGGGGCCCTCACCTTTTCTCAACCCGCCTCTATCCCGTTTGGTTCCCACATCCAGAGAACTATTATGTGCTGTGGACTCTGCACATCAACTGCTTCTTGCAGTAGGTGGGCAAGTAGTGACATGGGGGGGTTATGTTGCAAGCGGTCAGGTTCTGTACAGCGACACCATTGAGGAGGACAGCAGTGACAGGCAAACACTAATCGATGTAGCCGATCGCACTTGGGAGCCGGGTGAAGCAAGCAAGGCTGGGACAAGGTATTTTGGTGCCCTAGTTAAACAAGGTATAAAGTTCCCCCCAAATGGAAAATTCAGCCCACTCCATGCCTCCTTGCGACCCACTTTTCTGCCCGGGATGAGGTGTAGCCTTAGGCAGTCGCCTACCTTCGCCTACCCATTGACTCAAATTGCCATACAAACAAGAGGATACATTAACCCTGGGGTATCAAATACCCTACAGACTGGTTGATGGATTTCAGGCGTGTATAGGGCAGAAATACACACCCTGTATTTGACTCAAATTAGCCCACAAGCAGAGGATAAACTGACTCTTGGGAAACAGATTGAAATATCCCAAAATGAAGAACGGTGATTCAGGAACAGGTGTGTATATGACACACACTTGTGAAGGTCTTTCACCCCAGAAGCTCAATAAATGGATTTGTTTTGCACAGAGTGCAATGTTGTGTTACTACATCTATATGCTTTTCTTAGGAGACAAACAGAGAAGTGGCAGAATTTAAGATGGCTGCCGTATTTATAGGACTGTGACGTCACAGAAGGCTTCTGGCTGCTGATTGGCTTTATGTCTGCACATGTCATTGAGGGTGTTCCTTTCTTCCTCACATAGTTCTCTGCCCCATGTCACGCCGTGCTCGTGGCCATTTTTTAAAAAAGACGATTCGTTATCACGAAACACCATGAACTTCGCCTTCATGCAGAATTTTTCCTTAAAATTCTAAAAGAATTCCACTTCCTTAGAATTAATTCGCCCATCTCTAACCAGGACCTTATGGAGTCATTCGCCGCCTGTCTCGCTGCTGTCTGTGCTGCACACAACGGTCTCGCTGGAGATAATGATGGGACTTCACTGTGTGTATTTCTCATTACTTTCACTCCTTACAGTGCGAACCTGCCTGTGTGACTGCAGCCTTATAAACCCTTGTATAACGCTGTAACCTATCAGTGACAGTCCAGGATTCTGCTCTACACTCACTCATCACTTTTATCACATAATTGTGATTGTCTGTCGTCCATATCCTCCTCCTTCTCCTCCCGTCTCCTAAAACTTAATGTAGAGAAAACCGAATTCATTATCTTCCCACTTTCCCCCTCCACCTGATCTCTCTATCATAGTCAATGGCTCTACGCTCTCACCAGTCCCGCAAGTCCGCTGCCTTGGGATAACACTTGACTCTGCTTTGTCCTTCAAATCCCACATCCAAACGCTCACCTCTGCCTGCTGCCTCCACCTGAAAAATATTTCACGAATCCACTCATTCCTTAACCCTGACACTACAAAAATGCTGGTCCATGCCCTTGTCATCTCCCGCCTAGACCACTGCAACATCCTCCTCTGTGGCCTCCCATCTAGCACTCTTGCTCCCCTTCAATCCATCCTCAACTCTGCCACCCGTCTGATTCACCTCTCTCCTCGCTGCTCCCCTGCCTCTCCCCCCTGCCAATCCCTGCACTGGCTACCCATTGCCCAGCGCATTAATTTCAAATTACTAATCATGACCTACAAGGCTCTACATGACCTCTCCCCTCCCTATATATCCGCCTTAATCTCCAGATATCTCCCCTCACGCAATCTCCGCTCCTCACAGGACCTTCTTCTCTGCTCTCCTCTTATCAGCTCCTCACACAACCGTCTCCAAGATTTCTCTCGTGCCTCCCCTACACTCTGGAACTCACTGCCCCAACACCTCAGACTCTTCCCCACTCTCACCAGCTTTAAAACCAACCTGAAAACCCATCTCTTCAGGATAGCCTACAACCTAGAATAATCCCACTGTCACTATACACTCCACAAACATGTCTGCCCCTCACCTTCTGTCTCTTTCCCCCTCCCTTGAAGATTTTAAGCCTTTGCGGGCAGGGTCCTCTCTCCCTCTATACCTGTTGTTAGTCACAGATTGCCCACTATTGTATTTGTTTGACTTATTTATGTATGTAACCCCCTGAATGTACAGCGCCCTGGAATCAATGGCTCTAAAATATATAATAATAATAAACCTGGACTTGATAAGATTCGGAGACGCACAACCTTGTCTGACAATCAGGTCTGTCTTCTGCCCATACATATGGCCCTTCAATACCAATGGGGCAGCACTTTAATACAAGGGGACATCATCTGGTTAGTGACAATCTCATCATGTCTATAACAAGATCATCATGAGACAAAGTGCACATCTCCAGCTGAACTCATGGACGGGACGATGAGGTCTGTACTCCTTTCTGTGTGTTATCTCCTCTCACCTTGTGATGTCAGTGGCCGTTGATCCTCCATCATGACCTCCTGGTACAGATCCCTGTGTCCATCTATGTACTCCCACTCCTCCATGGAGACATACACAGCAACATCCTGACACCTTATAGGAACCTATAAACACAAGGATCCATCATCTTCCAGACCCATCATCCCCTGTGTTTAGTATAAGGTCCAGCATTTCCCTCACCTCTCCTCATCATCCACACCCATCATCCCCTGTGTTATGTATAATGTTCCAGCATTTCCCTCACCTCTCCTCATCATCCAGACCCATCATCCCCTGTGTTATGTATAATGTCCCAGCATTCCCCTCACCTCTCATCATCATCCAGACCCATCATCCCGTGTTATGTATAATGTCCCAGCATTCCCCTCACCTCTCATCCAGACCCATCATCCCCTGTGTTATGTATAATGTCCCAGCATTCCCCTCACCTCTCATCCAGACCCATCATCCCCTGTATTATGTATAATTTTCCCAGCATTCCCCTCACCTCTCATCCAGATCCATCATCCCCTGTATTATGTATAATGTCCCAGCATTCCCCTCACCTCTCATCCAGACCCATCATCCCCTGTGTTATGTATAATATCCCAGCATTCCCCTCACCTCTCATCATCATCCAGACCCATCATCCCCTGTGTTATGTATAATGTCTCAGCATTCCCATTACCTCTCATCATCATCCAGACCCATCATCCCCTGTGTTATGTATAATGTCCCAGCATTCCCCTCACCTCTCATCATCCAGGCCCATTATCCCCTGTGTTATGTATAATGTTCCAGCTTTCCCCTCATCACCCAGACCCCTCCATTGGTGTTAGTATGTCATTCCCAGCATTGCCCTCACCTCTCCAGTCAGCAGCTCAGTGATCCTGGTGGTCAGGTCTAGGATTTTTCTGTATCAGTGAATGAGGTGAGGCTCGGGGCTCTGGGTGCTGGCTCCATCCTCCTGACACACGGGGGGCCACACACCCCCAGACGACTTTTTCATTTACTGTGTAATCCTTTTGTATGGGGAGACACTTGATCACTACATAGATTCTAAGAACCCCCTCCCCTTTTTCCCATCATTCACCTGTTACTGATAGAGAGAAGAGCGAGGTCATGTGAGACTCTCACCTCTCCAGTTACCAAGTAGATGATCTCCAGAGTGAGGTCTAATATCCTGGGGGCCCTGAGGTCTCCGTCCTTGTCCATTCTTGGGGGGTCATTGATGAAAAGGGCCATTGTCTTTAGCTGTGAGTCCTGGACCTGAGGAACCTGAAGAAGACGAGGACTGAGAGCAAGATCACACTCTTTATACACCTCTACTCTGTACATATATATATATATACACACCAATACTATAGTGGATACCCCGTCCCAGGACAGTGACTGTAACAGAAAAGGAAGCCATTTAAGGGCCGAGTTCTTCTCCCGGAACAACAACTGCAATATTTATCTATCGAACTATACACACACTACTCACAAAATTGAGTACACCCCTCACATTTTTGTAAATATTGTATTCTACCTTGTATTCTACCCAAGGGACAACACTGAAGATATAACAGTTTGATCAAATGTAAAGTAGTCAGTGCATGGCTTTCATCACAGTGTGGCCCAGAATGCTTCAGGATGTCATAGTGCATGTTGGCATTCATGGTTCCCTTAATGAACTGTAGCTCCCACAGCCGGCAGCGCTCATGCAGTCCCGAACCATGACACTCCCGCCACCATGCTTGACTGTAGGCAGACACACTTGTCTTTATACTCCTCATCTGGTTGCTGCTACACACACTTCACACCATCTAAACCAAATAAGTTTCTCTTGGTCTCATCAGAGAACAGGATATGATTCCAGTAATCCATGGCCTTAGTCTGCTTTTCTTCTGCAAACTGTTTGTGGGCTTTCTTGTGCATCATCTTTAGAAGATGCTTCCTTTTGGGAGGACAGCCATGCAGACCGATGCGGTGTGTGGCATATGGTCTGAGCACCGACAGGCTGACCCTGTAACCTCTGTAGCAATGCCGGCAGCGCTCATCACTGGATAGGACACTGAGCACTTGCACGCAACTTCTTTGGTTGACCATGTCCTGCTAAACCGCTGAATGGTCTTGGCCCCCCGTGCTGCAGCTCAGTGTCAGGGTGTTGGCATCTTCTTATAGCTTTCGCCATCTGAATGCAGAGCAACAATTCTTTTCCTCAGATCCTCAGACAGTTCTTTGCCATGAGGAGCCATGTTTAACTTCCATGTGACCAGTATGAGACAGTGTGAGAGCGATAACACCAAATGTAACACACATGCTCCAAATTCACACATGAGACTGTGTAAACTAATGAGTCCCATGACTCCGGGGAGGGAAAATGGCAAATTGGGAACATTTGCTTATTTTCACTTAGGGATCTACTCACTTTTTTGCCAGTGGTTTTGACACTGATGGCTGCGCTGAATTAATTTGAGTTCACAACAAATTTACCCTGCGATACAAGCCAAGCACTGATTACTTTACATTGTATCAAGGTGTCAGATCCTCAGTGTGAGTATGGAGGAGCCGGCTAAACATACACACACACAACCTCTTTCCTTATAAACTTATTGGAACCGATACCCGACAAAGAACTAAATTCGGAATATTACTTTGATGGCAGCTCCGAGTTACACAAATATATTCTGCATTTGGAGCACAGTAGGTGTCCAGTTGCCCACTTTCTGGGCATATAATTACACGGCTCAGATATGGGGACCGTTTGTTTCTTTTATGGGGGGCTCTGGAGAGGAACCAGACCAATTGTAAAATATCTGATCGGTCGAAACAAACTAATAAAATGTTGAAGAGTCTGAAATGGTCAACAGGGGCGGAACTACCGAGGGACCAGCCATAGCAACTGCTATGTGGGCCTGGCTTTCCCTGTCTCAGAACGTCCAGGTCCTCTGGCCCGAGCTTTCGGAAGCAGGACTGCCCGGTCTTAGCTGATCCACCTGTTAGACCTACGGCTTTAGGCCTTCCAGGCATCCGCCCTAACTGATCACGTGCGTGCGCAATGACGTCATATCATCACGGCACCCACGCAAGGCTCAGAAGCTGGCCGGGCCCTCGTCATGTCGGGAAATCGTAGAGACAGGTAAGTTTTTTTTCTTTAATACTAATGGACACTATCCTAAGCCTGCCTACCTATATGGGGTCCTCTGTAACCGGTCCTAGGCCTGTCTACCTATATGGCGCCCCTAGAAACGACCCTAAGCCTGCTTACCTATGTGGAGCTCCCTATAACTGACCCCAAGCCTGCCTACCTATATGGGACGCCTATAACCAACTCTAAGCCTACCTATATGGGCTCCCCTATAACTAACCGTAAGCCTGTCTACATATATGGAGCCCCTATAACCTACCTTAAGCCTGTCTATCTAAATAGGGGCCTGCATATGTGGGGGGCCCCTATAGCCTATATACCTACCTATGTAACTTCTTACCTGCCTATATGAGCCTCACCTATAGTCTATTTGAGTTCCTATAGCCTGCCTCCCTACCTAGGGCCCACGTACAGCTTACCTGGGGCCCACCTACTGCCTACCTAGCTGCTTGGGGCATACTTACAGGCTACCTGTCTACCTGGGGGCTGCCTACTTAACTAGGGCATAACTACTGCCTACCTGGGGCTAATATACCTACCTACCTTACTAGGACCTATCTACCTACTGTGGCCTAAGTACTGGCTACCTATTTACCTGGCGCCTACCAACCTACTTGGGCCTACCAACCTATCTAATTGGGGTCTAACTACCTGGCAATATAATTCTGTGGGGTACAGACTATAGCTGAAGCACAATCTCCAGGGGGTTAGTCTTCTAGTACTGCCCACCCCTATAGGAGACTCTAAGCTATGGCCTGTAAGTTCTATCCCACCCCTGAGGAGTTTTACAGAGGTGGGGGACAGTGAGGGAGATACTGAAAAAGTGAGGATTCTAAGATATTTGTGTCCAAATCTGCCGGGATGAGTGGCAGCCAGGAGATGTCAACACGGCGGTCTGGACCAGATGCAGAACAAAAGGGAAAGTCTGCGACTCATCAGAGAAATGTCACCTGTGAGTCACAATATGTAACGGCAGTATAATCACTTCTATGTCTGCAAAGCCTGTGTACACTGGTATTTACCAATATATGGGCACTGTATGGAGGTAATATACAGTCTACAGAGCCTGTGTACAATGGTATCTACCACTATATGGGCACTGTACGGAGGTAATATACAGTCGGCAGAGCCTGTGTACACTGGCATCTATGATTACATGAGGGGAGGATAAGGGAAATTTGACAGAGATGTAGGGGGGGGCAGTTTGGATGGGATTTGAG
>JAODAL010064610.1:0-18636 GCA_025379985.1 Phyllomedusa bahiana
TTCTAATCAGAAAACGGGGGTGGGGCCCCCAAAATACTCCCAAACCCCTTCATTTGAGAATGTCCAGAAGGATACAAATGGCTTGTCTTTAATTGTAAGCCAACATTCAATAAATTTATTGAATGTTGGAAATACAATATATACTTAACACTAAAAATACCAATATCCTTGCCTATGATGCTGTAACAACAGCTTCAGATATTTACTTTATAGTCTGCAGAAAATAACCTACTGACTGTTGTGGTCCTGTCCCATGTAACCTACATAGGACGGTTTGCAAGGAGGGGAAGAATGGAAGGAGCTAGTTGGTGTCTATGGTCAATGATATCATACAACAGGGATTTAAAATTCTATATTAAAGTCATTCAAGAACAACCTGCAGTAAAACAGCTAAGTATTATAATATCTGCTTTGTTTATATCTAAGCTTTGCATTGAGTGAATGGGATCATTCGACCAGTTTACATATGAAAGTAAGCTACATAAAACATTGCATAACGTTGTAAGCACATTACATTATTAATATTGCACTGATCACAAGTCTAGAGCTGCATTTAAAATTCTGAAGGCTCCACAGCAGAAATCTCTTACGATCCCTTAAAGTCTCATTGTCAGTAGCAAGCTTTGCTTTCTGAAAACTTTGATCTGATGAAGAGAAAACTAACTCTCAAACTAAATTATAGAAGCTGTTAAGGGAGTGCCTGTTGACCAATTTTTTCACTGTTTAGAGTTTCCAATAAAAACCAACAGAACTGTAAAAATAACCCTGGCCTATAATACAGCCTGTAATTTAGGACCAATATAAGATAAGTAATGCAAAAGTTATATGAAATTACTCAACTTTTTATGGAAATATCTTTGAACATGACATGAACTTTAAGATAATATTTAACAGTTGTCTTGACAACCCTTTTCACAGCTCTGCACTGTGGTTATCAATTGATCACCTTGGATTAGACTCACATCACCCCCTCCCTCCAGCAAACAGCTGATTTGTCCTGGGAAGCATTCCCTCTCTAGACATTTTCCCTGCAGCATCAGGTCATCAGTCGAATACCTTTTTCAGTCATGTCCATTGAGATACATTTAGCAAACAGAATGTGAATTTTAGGCTTAAATGAACCATTCAGACACAAAGTCCATTCAGTACAGTATACATTTCTGCACTAAAAGTACTACATAGGGAAACATAATGATAATAGTATGATCTGTTAACGGTAACTCTTTCTGTGTTGCAGCAAGAGACTGAAAGCAACAAAAAAAGTATTCCGAGTTCTCTTTTTCTAACAAGTTGTTAACAATTCAGTTCAACAGTTTCTACCTGTTTTTAGAAAATCCTACCATTCAATTTGGTTGACAGTTAAGCTTCCACAAGTGTTTATATTACTTTTATGAGAGCACTGAATGGCAAATATGCTTAGTTTCAAAGGGGCACTACATGACTAGGCAACTTTTAAATAGTTGAATCTCTAGAAAATCAACAGCAAGAAGTGTTGTGCTTCAGTTTTGGGTCAATGTCAAATTCGACCCTAATGAAGTGATTATATTTGAGTTGACCAGAATCAAATTTTAGAGTAAATTGCAAAAGAAAAAACCTTACATTAATTTTGGGCTATGGATTTTAAGGATTTACTTACTTTCCACTGTATTACAGGTCCATTGATGCAGAATTACTATGTCACTTTCTGTTAGGTTAACTGAAAGTGAAATTAGACAGGAAGTGACACCATGCAGGAAACCAAATTAACCCCTAAAAACTCTTAGGCCCAATTTAGGGTTAGGAATATGGTTAGCATTATTATTAGGGCTAAAGAAAAATATTTGAAGTCAGGGTATCCCCAATCTATATTTCTGGGTTGAATCAAACAAGGACAGATTTATGCAACACCAGCCGCAAGTATCCATAGAGCCTTACTAGAGTCAAGGTCTCTACTGAAATGACAGCAAATTTGTAGCAAAGGTATTATCAAACTCTATGGATTTAGCAGATCTCTATACACTGTTATGGCAGTTTCATAAATAGCTACTCAAAACCATCTAGCACCTTATCGGTTTATTACTATAGTAATAGTCACTTATAGAATTTGTCTCAGGTTTTTAATTGTTGGCTTGGTCAAAATGCTCAAATGCTGAATATAAAATTGTTCATATAGATATGAACCAGTGCATTTTTTTTTTTTGCTCCTTTTCAAGATCACCAGAAAGAGATATCTTACACAATACAAATGTTATTGTACGGAATGATCCGGAAGAAGGGTAAACTGTTCTCCATCTCTTGGAAACTACATGTGTGGGAGATACTTATCGGCTCAGCAAACGAATCAATTGTTCTATTTCTAGACAAATACACTCTCTTTTCCAGAGTCTCTTAACCTTCTCCAAAATAAATAGGAACATAGAGGATAATATTTCTGATGAAACAATCCATACAAGGTAGTTTGACGTGTATTATGTCAGCCTTAGATAATGGATATTTTGCAAGGGATCATTGTGTGTCAGCTGAGGCTCTGCATTCCCATAAAACAAAGCAACAAGCCTGCCTGAACATTGCATTTTATGAGGTCATTTATCAAGGGCAAGAATGGTAGAGTGATACAGTTGAAGTAATATTCGCTTTTCATGTATTTATGATGCTGATCTGCATGCGATGAAGGCCGTGACTCAATTCCTTCAGGCACAAAGTCCCTGTTGAATGTGCAATGAAGATTTCAACCTTATTTCATTCCATAGACTTGTCCCCATATTTACCGAACAGCATGCCTACAGAAATGGCTTTATGGCATGTGACAAGTAGCACCACCTATAGCTTTTATATAGCAATCTAATTAGTCACCTAATGCTACATTGTACAGTCTAATTTTGATGATTATGAGTATATATAATATTAAAATAAAAAAAAAATAGTTGTAGATGTGAGACTACTAAGGGTATGTTCACACGGCTCATACCCAGCATTTAGTGGCACATACTGTGTGCACCTCTGATGTTTTAGAAGTATGATCTGACCAGCGCGTACTTCTAAAGTGCTCTGACCCCCATCCACTTTCTCTTTCCCAGGCGCATAAGTGCTGGAAAGCGGTGACATGTCACTTCTTTCTCAGGGAACTCAGTATGTGCCAGGGAATACATCTGAAAATCAAAGCATAAATGCTATGATTTTAGCGTATTTGTGAGGTGTACTTCATGCGCATTACAGCACAATTATGCCCCTAAGTATGCCCCGCAAATACATTGTGTGAACATAACTCTAGACTGAAAAAAATTAATTACTATGCCACCCAGGTCTAATAATTTACTACAGAAAGCAATTTATTGAAGTTATTTCTAATAAAGAAACATGAATTTATTGCTTAATATAACAATTCTCTTATTTTTCTATTACTAATACCTTAGAATGGTTATTAGCTTTGGACAATCTACTTTGTTTGAAAAATCATTCAACAATAAGCTGATCACATCTTTACTAGGACCAAGGGGAAATGAAGGGAAATAAAGCATTAAACATTCTCTACTGAATATTCACAAGAGAATCCATTAGAAACCTCCTTTGCAGATTCCGTCAAAAATTAAGATAAAAAGTTAAGAACACAGCATTTAGCACTCCATGAAACTGACTGACACCAATACGGAAAGCCGACGGGATCCATTATAGTTGATGGGGTCTGTGATGTCCAACAGACCAAACACTGTCATTATTTTATGTTTTCTTTTGCTAGAACAGAGAAACACAAATAACAGTGCAGGTGTGAATTGGGCCTAATGCACAGGCATGGTAGGACCTCTATTGTGAGAAACACTCTTTGTATTGGTTCTTCACTCTAGAAGAGAGTCCTGATCAAGGTCCCCCAATCTATTTACTCAGCATTCCATGATAGGTTCACATATTGGTTCAAGTCAAATTCGACGCGGGTCCAAGCGTTTTGATATGAGTTGACTCAAATTGAAGGTTATGGGTGTGCAACAAAATATTAAGTTAAGGCTGTCATCATTCTTGTCCAGGTCAGTTTCATTATTTGTTTTTTGTTTTTGTTTTTACAGTTCAACCACAATTCAAAAGCAATGTCTGATTTTAATTAGTTTATTTTTGGTGTAAATTGCCAAAAAATCATCTCTAACCATAACCTTAAGTTACTGTACATAGTACAGTTAAAAAAAAGACTTATGTCCATCAAGTTCAATCAATGGTGGGTAAAGATGTGGATGAAGGGAATGGGATAAGAAATTTTTAATCTTAGGGCCTTATGTATGAAAACTGTCTAGGTCTAAGACTTTCTTTGCTGTCCATAGCAGGCAATCAGAGACCCCTTTCATTTCATATAGTGCTCTGAACAAATGAAAGAGGAGCTCTAACTGGTTGCTATGGACAACAAAGAAGGTATTGGACATAGACAGATTTCATACATGTCCGCCTTAGTTTCCCCTACTGATGAAGACTTGGAACCCATAAGGCAAGAACCAATCTGTCCTAAATTATTAAGGTTTTTAGGCCTTTGAATGGTTAACTCACTTTAAGTTTTAGGCCCAACTGCACCATCGCTCCAATGTCCCTTCCACTCCAATGTCACTACTGGTCCCATAATACATTAGTCTGGATGTGATGTTGGAGCAACAGCTCTGGTTGGCCTAGAAGCACCGCAAGAGGGAAGTTAACCCTAAAAGGCCTAAAAACTCTTACCCTAACCCCGATTTGGGTTTAATAAGAGGTTGGATTAAAGCGTGGGTCAAAGTAAAAAATTTGGGTTTATCACGTCCCAAATGTGTACAGGTTTGGCTGAACCAGTGCTGAACCAAACAAGATTTGCAAAACAATTCTGAATTACTAAGAAAATCCGAACATTGACAATATATTGTTACAAGCCAAAAAGATAGTTTCATTTGAAACCTTTTTCCTACCAATGTCAATTCACTCTCCTTTGAGGAACTGCATGTGTCCAACACAACTGTCAAGACGTGTTTCTCTGCTGTCAATAGTGTAAAAGGGCATACCATTGTTTTAAGTATAAATATCCTAAGGTTCTGTCAAGATCATGACAGCTATCCTAAAAAAATCTATAGAGGAGAACAACTGATTCATTGTAAAAAGGGGACAGGAAATTGGGTAGAAGGCAGCTGGTTTAGTTTAGAATTCATGAACTGTAAAACAGACTGGACAAAATCTAACACTCTGTTTCTTAATGGCAGAAGATGTGTAAACAGGGTAATACATGATGAAACCAGACACATATACTGCTCTCTTTTTTATCTAATACAGAGCATCTTAGGATAAGCGCTGGCAGCTTTGACATAAAAGAATTGAAATGCACATTACTCATGTGATGCAAAAGTAAGCAAGGCTCTGTGAAAATGTGATTGCATGTTAAGGAGGCATGTTAATTTTTCCTATAGGTCCCAAAGATCTAATATACAAGAAATGATGCCAAACAGTACATACATAGTCTTAAGGTAGAGACAGTTATTCCAATTTGTTTGTAACCATTTCAATTTTTTTTAGTCAGCATCAGAGAAAAATATGGAAATCATGGTGTAGGGCTAAGCTTATGTGATTATAGAAGAAGTGCAAGAGATTGCACGTCCTATACTGTACATAATCCAATCTTTGCTTTCCATCAAATGCACTGCAAAATACTTTAAAGGGAAGCTGTCAGGTGGTTTATACCCTTCTACATGAAAGCAGGATATGGTAGAGGGGGAGAAGCTGAGTTCTGTGGTATGTGGTTATACGATTTAATGCTGAATTTCTAAGTAAAAGGCATAGAAAATCTGTGAAAGTGAAAGTACTGATGACCCCGCCCACATACAGTGATTGACAGTTAGCTCAATATACACACTGACACAGGGAAAGCTGTTAATTAGGGTAAGCAGGACTGGCACTTAAGAAGTCCAGTCAGAATTTACTCTGCTTTACTCTGCTACTCAGAAATCCTACTCCAAATCTTATAAACCTAAATATTTCATAGCTCAGCTTCTTTCCTTCTATCACATCCTACTCTCCGGTAGGTCAGCACAAGCCACCTGACAGGTTCTCTTTAAAGAGGACCTATCACCTCTAGGGAAACCTCATGAAGTAGCAGGAGACTAAAATACACTTCCTTAATATGCTTCATTAGGAAAATCAAAGCATTACACCTGTAATTCAATTATTAAAAAAAAAAAGCTGGCCCTTTAAGACAGGACTGAAGTTGGGCCAAGTCAGACATGACAGTTTCACATGAGCTGTCAACATAGTGATCCAGCAAGCTAACTGTTTCTGAAATGGGAGCGCCCACTGTGAAAGGGAGAGACAGGAAGTCTGCATCATGTGCACACTGGTAAACTCTGGGCTGCTATTTCTGTGCTGGATATAACACTAGCAACAGTGTAATTTAGATGCCTGAAAACCCTGTCACACGATCCCCTCAGTGTGCTCTGCCTGCTGCACTGTATGTAGTGAGAGACTCAGATAACCCTGTACAAGCAGCTTTATCGTCAGCTCCCCCTGCACAGTTGGTATTTTCCAACAGAAGGAATCCAGTTGGAGTCGGTTATAACATGCAAATGAGATATCATTGATAAAGGTCTTAACGACCGAAACATTGAAAAATGATTCTCTATAAAGTATGTTCACCCGGATTATACACATCTTCTTGGAATGATGCAATACAAAATAATTTTTTTTTCGACAAATCAAAGAATTTTTGTGAGTGCTGTTGAAAATTATTTTTGCTGTTCTACTATTTTTTTTCTGTGCTTGTGTGGAGGTGATAGGTACTCTTTAAGCCTGAAACAATTTTATGCAAGTTGTAATATATGACTTTACTATTATAAGGTTAAGTATGGTTTCTCCTTTTTACTGAATAGACATGATGAATTTATGTATTTTCTTTATCTGTGCAATCTATGTACCAGAAATTCTGGATGTACAGGCTTATGGGTATAAAGTAAGTTACAGTGGTCCCTCAAGTTACAATGGTCTAAGCATTGTAAGCAACCAGCAGGAAAGATAGTGGATGGAAGGTATAACCCTAGTATTATGCTGCAAATAGTAGGGAAGTTCCAGAGATGTCAGGGAGGCCAGACCATTTGGCCATCCAGGCCTTTCCAAACGTCTGAGTGGCAACAGGAGAACTGCACTAGTGGGGCCCACCAAGGAACCGGATCTTGGTGGGGTAAAAGACAGCATTATAGTTAAGTAACCATAGGTTACTTAGAGGTTAGTATTTTAGTATAGCTGCTATGCAGCTTGAATGGGCTGTCTTTTTCTGAATGGCTGTAGCGTGGGTGGGAGGCCGTTCACCTCGCCGGTCCAGGCTTTACCGGTGTTCCAGGCCTTTAAAGCCTGTGCAGGAGGAGACCAGGTGAGAGAGTCAACCTGGTGCTAATTGGTGTTGGGAGTCATTTCTCCAGAAGGTGCTGAGCAGGAAGGAGCCTGCTACAGACCATCAAACCAGACCGAGGAGGTCTGCATTCTAGAGACGTCACCTGCCACACGGTGAAGTATAAACTATGTTCCTTTTTGATGCTAGGCTTACATCTTTTGTTGTTGTGCTGCATGTTAAACGGCTGAAGTAAGCCTGCTGCATAAAGCTTTCTGTTTGTTTTGCTGTTTTGTTTTGCTACTAAAATAAAAACCCTGTGTTTTTGTTGCAACCAACCCGCGTGGGCCTACCTCTGTGACTGCTAATCCCCACAGCATACAATATTTTCTCCATACGATGGTCTATCCTGGGTTATTATATCGCAAAATCAGACTCAACATACAACCACACAGACAGTGCCGATCTGCGGCTGTGATTGACTGGAAGACCCAGCTGATTATGTTGTAAAACATCTGTATTAGTGAAGTGTATACAGTGATTTGCTGTCTAGTGGTGCCTCTCTACAGTACAGTGTGGTGCTACATATTCTGTACTGCTCTTTACATGTGCCAGTATGCAGCTTCTTTGAGCATCAGTTGGGGGTTGCTCCATTTTCTTTTCTTTTTGTACATTTTGTATAAAGTACATTGTCCAAAAAAACCTCCTATTCTCAACATAGAACCTGATTTACAGATTCCAGCAGTTTTTTTTTACTGTTTTACGTAAGGACTTAATTTATCTGTATTAGTTATCTGCTTCATTATGTTGAGTGAAATTTTAGGACTTCAAAGCCTCAGTTGTTTTTTGATTTATGCCTTCAACAAACAATGACTTAAAAGGGGTTGTCTGACTACAGTGATTAGGTTTCATCATTTATGGACCAGAAATTGAAAAGTGTTTCCAAATATATTTCTTTATTTGTTTTGGCTTTGTTGAGTTAAGATAGATTTTATCAGCTCTGAGTGCACGCAGGTTTTTCTAGGTTATCGACCTGCTCTCCCCTTCTCTCTCTGCTCTGTCTTATCTGCTAGCAGGGAGTGATGGCAGCATAAGGACTGCCATCAGCTTGAGAAAAGTGTGTTATTTCAAGCAAATAATTAATCTTCCTTGTTTGCTTACTTTGAGCTCTGTAGTTCTCTGCACTTATATATAACATATCCTGCTTTCATGTAAATGCTATTAGAATAGCTGTGAATGTTGAGCTGATATGCTCATTATGGCTATAAAACTATGCATTGCCTGACCAGGAAGAGACAGGATGCATGATCTAAAATGCTTTTGGCTCAGTGTAACAGCATTGTAAGAAAATGCCATTAACATGCAATACTGTAGTTGTCCAGGAACCAGTTAACATTGTATGTTGAGGGACCACTGCATATGTATTTAGTGTACATATACATACAGTGGGGAAAAAGGTATTCAGTCAGCCACAATTTGTGCATGTTCTCCCACTTAAAAAGATGAGAGAGGTATGTACTTGAGGGAATGCTGAGTAGCATCCAAAGAACACCATACCTATTGTGAAGCATGGGGGTGGCAACATCATGCAAAGGGAACAGGACGACTGTTCCGTGTACATAAAAGAATGAATGGGGCCATGTATTGTGAGATTTTGAGTGCAAACCTCCTTCCATCAGCAAGGGCATTGAAGATAAAATGTGGCTGGGTCTTTCGGCATGACAATGATCCCAAGCACACCACCAGGGCAACAAAGGAGTGGCTTCGTAAGAAGCATTTCAAGGTACTGGAGTGGCCTAGCCAGTCTCCAGATTTCAACCCCATAGAAAACTTTTGAAAGTCCTTGTTGCCCAGCGACAGCCCCAAAACATCACTGCTCTAGAGGAGATCTGCATGGAGGAATGGGCCAACATACCAGCAACAGTGTGTGCCAACCTTGTGAAGACTTACAGAAAATGTTTGACCTCTGTCATTGCCAACAAAGGACATATAACAAAGTATTGAGATGAACTTTTCTTATTGACCAAATACTTATTTTCCACCATAATTTGCAAATAAATTCTTTCCAAATCAGATAATGTGATTTTCTGGATTGGTCTTCTCATTTTGTCTCTCACAGTTGAGGTCTACCTATGATGTCAATTACAGGCCTCCGTCTTTTTAAGTGGGAGAACTTGCACAACTGGTGGCTGACTAACTAAATGCTAAATACTTTCTTTTATATATATATATATATATATATATATATATATATATATATATATATATATATATATATATATATATATATATATATATATTATATATATATACATATATTGGGGTACTGCTTGGAATTAACATCTTCATTTTTTCAATAGCCACTATTAAAGAGTCACTATAAATAGTTTTCACTTGGAGTCACCATTTACTGCACAGTTATCCATTCACTTGAGTAATTGCTGTGTAATATTACATTTTTCCTGCAGTTCACATTTTCCCCTGGCAATAAAACTGATCACTGGCATCTCAACAGCTTACCCCTGGGGTAGTTTGCTTTGGAGGAGTGTTGGCTTATCTTTGTTGATGTATTCCTTTACCATAAAATGTTAAACCAAACTCAAGCACTCTATTCCCAGTTGTTTATGCTATAAATCACAGCTGCTTAATTCATTGATTCTAGCTGGTAACCCTTTATGACCCAGCTTTAAAGAAAACATCCTCCAGGATCCGATCCTCCGATCAATAATTTGTGAGAATTCTGAGAATAAGGTCTGTTTTTTTACTTGAGAAAACTTGTTTTTAAACCGTGTCTGGTTTTAAGTTCCTTGTTTGAATCACAAGCAAGCTCAAGGGGGATTACTTGCTAGCAAACTTGCTAATGAAAAATTAAGACAGACTCTAGTTCTTCCCAGAGAATTTCATGCTTAACTCCTTGTAGTTGGTGTGATTGCATGTGATATAAGTAGTATATGTAGATATAATATTAATGTATACTAGAAAGCTACATTACAGTTGCCTAGCTTAGAACTCTCTATCTCATAAACTTCTAGGTATGGAAAATAGAGTAATGTGGAGATAGGGTGTTACTTTATAGCCCACAGGGCCAGAATAAGGATGGGATTCAAGCTGCATTGTGTTGTTAAGTTTATCACAAGACTTACATACTATCATAATAAGGTTTCTACAAGAATTACAAGCATACAAGAATACATACCTTACAACATTCAGATTTAAAAATAGGTATAAGTGTGTGTTGTTATGTTCATACAACTCATTTGTGTTGTAGGTGTCACATGCAGTTGATCTCAGAAAAGAACTATATTGAATAACATCATATAACACAAGATTTGCTCATAATTTACTAAGGAAAAATAGGGCAACTATTGTGTAGGAATTTGTCCCAACACTATTCCTGTATATACAGTAACAGCTGTATACTTATCTTACACCATGCCAGTGGTCATACAGTCCACAATGTTCCTGAACTGACTATCAAAAGCAACTTACAGCTTTCTCGGGTATGATCTGGTATACCTGGCTTGCCAAGGTATTCTTGTAAACTGTTTTTTCCCACGAGTCTCCCAGTTCTCCAAAGATGGATGGATTTATGCAAACACTGCCTAAAAGTGAGAATTTCATAGGTGCTCTTGGGTAGTTCAAAATATCTGCTCTCTGGAGGTGGGGTTAAAATCTCTTGAATTACAGTTTTTAAAGGCTAGCAAATACATATGCACTAACTTTACTGAGCATTAACAGTCTCAGATGCACCATGAATTCTAGGGATCTATAACTACCCAAATGTTTGCATACATAAGTGAATAATTGATAAACATAATGAATAGAGTATAAATACACATCACAAAAAATACAAACCATAAATCAAAAACCTGTACAATAAAAAGCAAGTGAAAACAATAGTGCAAAACTGTATAAAAAGTTACATACATTCTTATTCTTATAATTAATTATATGGGGACCACCTACCAGAAAAGATCACCAGCCAGTGAAAAAAACAGGCACAGTGATACTTATTGGTACCCTATAAATACAACAGAGAATGTCAGGATAAACACATGACATGACTTACAAGATCAAAGGAGCATCTCTAAGTAATGATGGCATCCTAGTGAGTGAAGGAACAATTTGACCATGTGTGGAAAACCAGCATATGCATAGTGTATAATATTGCCATATGAAAAAAATCAGTTGAAAAAGCTCTAGCGACACATGCATGTTAAGAATGCACAAAAACAACAGTTCTACAACTCCCTATTAACTAAAGGCATTATAAAGAAAAAGCCCTTGCATAATAAGACACCTACAATCTTTCACCATTTAATGGAAGATCACAATGAAGTAAAAAGAAGGAACAAAATTTACGAATAAATTACTAACGCTCTGGGGCACAAGACTATGTCACCAGAATAAGTGCCTATATATTATTGAAATTGAAGGTGCTTTCATTATGGTGGTCATCTGTATTTATTCAGTCAAGTAAAGAACACCCCAAAAATGTATAAGTGAGCTACCTATCATCAGCCTCATAGCAATAAACATGGCAAGTATAGAACCCATATAGTGAGCATATATCCAACCCTACATATAGTGTCAAAATACTTAGGAATAACTGGTGGATCATATGTAGTGATGAGCGATTACGTTGACTATCGTCATCGGGTCGATAGTCAATATCAGCAATTATCAAGACAATAGATTATTGCCGATGACCATTAAAGTCTATAGGAGAGGAACAACACCTTCATTCTTACACCCAAACAGGGCTGGAGAAGCTGAAATTAACATCCACAACAGTCAAATGGATACCTGCTACATCTTAGGCAACAAACTTAGGTTATTAAAGCCACAGAAAAAAAATCACAGACCATTCACTATCCCTGTCTTATACCATAGCATGACCCTTAAACCTGCATGACCCAAAAAATTAAAAAGTGCCAGAAGGCAGTATGATTTGGACCATCATTTTACTTGAACTGGACATTGACTATCCCTGTCCTGGAACGCAGCATGACCGTTAAACCTATCTGACCACCAGATTAAAAAAGTGCCAGAAACAGGAGTCTTTTAACCACCATTTTAGTTGAACTGGACATTGACTATATCTGTCCTGGACCGCAGCATGACCCTTAAACCTGCATGACCCATAAATTAAAAAGCGTCAGAAGGCAGTATGATTTGAACCATGATTTTACTTGAACTGGACATTGACTATCCCTGTCCTGGAACGCAGCATGATCCTTAAACCTATCTGACCCACAGATTAATAAAGTGTCGGAAAAAGGAGTCTTTTAACCACCATTTTAGTTGAACTAGACATTGACTATATCTGTCCTGGACCGCAGCATGACCCTTAAACCTGCATGACCCACAGATTAAAAAGTGCCGGAAAAAGGAGTCTTTGAACCACCATTTTAGTTGAACTGGACATTGACTATACCTGTTCTGTACCACAGTATGACCATTAAACCTGTCTGACCCACAGATTAAAAAGTGCCTGAAAAAGGAGTCTTTGAACCACCATTTTAGTTGAACTGGACATTGACTATGCCTGTCCTGGACCGCAGTATGACCATTAAACCTGTCTGACCCACAGATTAAAAAGTGCCTGAAAAAGGAGTCTTTCAACCACCATTTTAGTTGAACTGGACATTGACTATACCTGTCCTGGCCACAGCATACAGGTTGCATTAACCACTGAAGAACAGATTGGCGACGCTGTTCGTTACTGAGATTCACAGGGCCCTGACCCAGTGATGACAGGCCTGACGGTCCTGCAACCGACGATCTGCTGGCATGCATGTTGTCGCCAGCACTGGAAGGAGCACCTTCTCTCGTACCTCTACCACCATGTCCTACACCCCTCTTTGCTCGCTTACCACCTGCATTTCGCTCCATGTTCAGAAAGATAAAAATTTAAGAAAGTATGGAAGAGTTTTTAACAGTCTCTTATTAAAAGACGGCAAATCACAGCTATTCTTAAATCCCTCTAATTTCCTACAGCCAACTAGGATTAGAAACTGAAATGTTTCTAGCGAATACCTGTGAAATGCGGTCTGGTGGAAGAACCGTAAGACAAAATCAACAGTGTTCTTCCTTCAGTCCCAGGGATTTACAACTGCCCAGTAGGACTAGGAATTGATAGTTTTCAACAAACTATCATACAAGTGCGCTATCTGCGCCAAACTGAGATTCAACGAGTGCAATAAAACTATTCAAAAGTTACACGGATGAGAAATTGCGTTTTTTGCAGCAATGACAAACGAGAACAGTTGCTAGAAAATTTTTCTATCAGAATTGTCGTACAACGTGGCTATTTGAAAAAAACTAGCGCCGCACCACGTGCAATACAGCTATTTAAAAGTTATACGGATAACAAACGGTGGTTTTGGCACCAATGAAATACACCAACAGTAACTACAAAATTTCTGTATTCAAATTTAAATACAAGGTGGCTCTATGAACAAAACTGGGCCGCACCTAAGTAAAAAAAACACCTATTTGAAATGTATACTGATAATAAAAGGTGGGTTTTGCACCTATGAAATACACCTGCAATTACTAGCAAATTTCTGTATGGTAATATAAGTACAAGATGGGTCTTTCAACAAAACTGGGCTGCGCCAAAGTGAAAAACACGTAATTAAATTGTGTACTGATAATAATAGGTGGTTTTTGCACCTATGAAATACACCTGCGGTGACTAGAAAAGTTCTGTATCCTATTGTAAGTACAAAGTGGGTCTTTGAACAAAACTGAGCTGCGCCAAAGTGGAAAAAAAACCTAATTAAATCGTGTACAGATAATAAAAGGTGAGTTTTGCACCTATCAAATACACCTGCAGTTACTAGAAAAGATCTGTATCCTAATATAAGTACAGGCTGCACAAAATACAAGCTAATATTTCAGCAAAAACTGGCCAAAAAATGTTAATAAAAACCCATTTCAATACAGTGACAAAGCAGAGTCTGGGCTGCACAATATCCACTCTCCTTTCAAAATCCTGACAGCCTGTCTGTCTGTGTTCGCCTGCACACCCCCCTCCCCGCGGCTGTACAGCGCTGAATGCTTCTTTAAAACTCTCAGCCTAACTAACTAATAACTGAATTCTCTAATCTACTTATGTTCTAATGTTCACAGCTACACGCATAGTTGCCTGTGTGAACAAATAGAACTGTTTCGCTGAGCTGTATTGAGAGAGACCTAGTACACGTCCTGCTATTATGAGACACTGACACACACTGATGCTGAACAGGAAGGGCTGTTCTATGTAAAACGAGGTCATGTGATTTTTCCAGCCAATCACAACCATACACATCCCAGTCATGACGTTGCACACCCAGCTCCCCCTGCTCTATTCTCTAAGCTGATTTGCTGGCCGCCAAAATGACAGGAAACGCTGAAAATGGCGCGATATCAATAGATTATGCGCAGATTTTCACCTAAATTATCGCGTGATCGAAAAATTCTGATCAATATAAAAACCGTGCCGATTTCAACTTTGTTGATAATAATCGCTCAACACTAATCATATGTTGTTACGTATATACGATATATTGGATTTATTGACGAAATGTTCATCTATATGTTCCACACCTTCAATAATGTTTTGGGGTGGTGGTGATACATTGATGACATCTATCTCATTTAGACTGGTATATCTGATTAACTTTCGAATTTTTTTTACCAATGCTTAAGCCAAAATGATTGTAATACAACTTGTACTTACTTAATCTTAATACTCCATTCAGTTTTCAGATACAACTGTAATTTGTGGCTAGGATGTTTTCCATACTGAGCTCTACAGACATTATGAGAGCTGTCATTCTAGAACAGTAGTGGCAAACCTATGTCATGCCTTCCAAAGGGGAAACTTAGAGCTATCTCTCTTGGCATGCGTACAAGGCTGCTCACACGCCAGCATCAAGATCTAACTGCGATGGCTGCACCGCAAAAAACATCCTGTGCGGCCATTGCATCGCATCTATTATTGATTCTGTGGCTACGCCTCCTGACATCAAATCCGAACTTCCAAGAGTGTTCACTATGTCTCCCCATCTTCCATAGCTGTAGTTCCTATGGACTGCAGGTTCCTAGGTAAGATAGTTAGCCCTTTTATAGCAAAAGCCCCACCAAGGCTAGTAATGATCTCTAAGGATACTATAGGCTGAATTTCAGCCCACAGTATTCATACAGATCATTACTAGCCTTGATCGGCCGTTTTAGACAATGGAATGGTGCCACACACCTTGCGGAGGTCGGGTGCTCAGTGGAAAAGTTAGTCGGCCTAATATTCAATGTGGAGAGAATCCACAGCACACTTTTAGATAGCTTTGCGTAAAAGATTTATTGAGCTTTTCACAACAATAATAACTTTTCATTTACGTCAAGTACACATGAGGATACAGAATATTCCCATGGTCTAACAATGTTTTGGCCAGATGGGCCTTTGTCACTAGTGACCTGTTGTGAGGAATAGTGGTAGGGACATGGTACATGAATACATGGTACAGAAATAGGTAAGAATAGAATAGGCAAGAATAGAAGAGAAATAGAAGAGAAAATAATAGAATGATTATAATATAATGATTATAAAAGAATAGATGTAAAAGAGGATACAAGGTAACAAAAAATGGAAAAAAAGGGAATAAAAGAAAAGGGGATATGAGGAAAGAGAAGAATGGGTAAGGAAAAAGATAGGGTAGATACAGTAATAGGATAAAGGGTATGGATAGAGATAGAAAAAGATGGGGAATATATGCATTTGTCATAATAGTTTAAATTTACAACTGAAATCAGAGTTGTGGATAGAGGTATGGTCATGTAAGGATAACTATAAAGAAGGAAGTGGCACTGGTGTGTGTGCCGTGGAAAGTGTAGGGCCCTAGAGTAACGGTTATGCCCCCAGAGTAAAGAGAATAGAATAAGAACTCAGAGAGGTAGCATAGGTATATATAATTGCTAATGAGGAGGGGAAGGCCCCGAAATTGGCTAAATCCTTGAAGAGAGAAACAGGGAATAAGACCTCAGGGAAGTGGCATAGGTGTATACATGGTGGCAGATAGAAGGAGGATAACACCCCAGAGTGGTGGCTAATAGAAAGAGGATAAGATCCCAAAATACTGGCTAATAGGAAGGAGCAAAGCCATTACTCTAGGTTCCCATTATTCCCTCGTTCTCCACTGCACACACACACCAGTGCCACTTCAATCTTTATAGTTATCCTTACATAACCATACCACTATCCACTACCCTGATTTCTCTTACATATTTACACTATTTTACACTATTTTAGCATATGCATATATTCCTTCTCAACCTTTTTCTATCTCTTTCCACGCCCTTCATCCTATTATTCTATCTACCCTATCTTTCTCCTTAACTGTATCCCTACCCATTCTCTCAATCAGTTCTTCTCTTTTCTCATATTCCCTTTTCTTTTAGTCCCTAACTTTGTATTCCTCATAACATGTCCCTAGTGACAAAGGCCTGTCTGACTGAAACATTGTTGGAGAATGGGAATATTCTGCATACTCATGTGTACTTGATGTAAATGGAGAGTTATTATTTCTGCAAAAAAGCCCCCTGGCTCTGGGCTGCACCACCACCCCTAGCACAGCATCACAGCAGCAATGGCCGACATACAGCACCGCAACCTCTCCTGGGCTCCCTACAAGCAGACTGAAAGAAAAAGGGCATTAACTCTTATACAGACTACTGCTAATTAAAAACACCGTGGCCAAATGGAGGAGGAGTGCTGATCCATGTGTGCAGAGGGCTAGATCTGGGAGCAGTGGGGCTGTTGGGCCACTGGGCTGTGCCTCTCATCTGTGTGGCTTTTGCTGTGGCGGTGGTCACCATGCAGTCCAGCCCCCATTTAGTGTAGGGACCCACTTTAAAGAGGTCGCCGTGAAGTGGCAAGTGGGCCTATACGTTTTGATCAAAAAGTATACTAAGAACCTCCTGTTCATTTTTGTAAAGATTTGCTGAGAAGCATTAGATCAACGTATTCTGTGAGGATGTGCGGTCCATGCTTCTCCCTTCCATGTTATAATGAAATATGTTTTTGTAAATAAATGTTTTATTTGTGATCTTATATGTCTGTGATCTTCAGTTGTGTGCAGTTATAACATCTTTTTCTTTGTGTGACCCAGAATGGTCCCTACCACTTTGATTGTGGTCATAGGCTAGCTCTGCTGGATGGTTTTGTGCCCTCTTTCTTTTGAGACCACTCATGGCAAATACTGTTTCTTGCAGGATAGCTAAAGGCAAATGTAATGGCCCTATCTTAGTATATATGGAAGCATATACTCTGGGTGAACATCCATGGGGCATGGGAGTGGATCAAGGTTTGTTAACTTTTTAGCAACATTGGTCTACTAGTTTTCATGAGTTTGACATTCATGGGGCCTGTTTAAAATTGGGTGTATGTACATATTTCTTTTGTGGCGTTAACTGACTCAATTGAGCTCTAAAATTAGTGACTTGTTTCACTTTAAAATTGGCAAGAAAAGTAGTCAGGGTTTTTTGGGAGTGGAAGCCTGTGGTCCAAAAGATTTTCTATAACTGATACCTGAAAAGGGCATAAATTATAGAGTAATCTACACCAGTTTGTAGCTGGAGTAGATTTTAATTTGTAGCACATGGACATTCTAAGTAAATCTTTCACTATATTCCCATTAGTGACATGAATTTCAGGAACCATAAATTAATTTACATTACAGTTTTAAAACCCGGTCTTTATTGTTGAAAGGAGCCAAAATTATTACGATGCTCAAATTTCTTAGTAAATTTGTAGCCTCTGTGACTGTCCATGGGACACACATGGAAATCTACATAAGCTATCAGCTGGATCAAACCACTCAAAATAAGCCCCATCTACATTGCAAAAACAAGAAAAGTCCAACACTTGTTGTTTGAAGCAGGCATGCACCATTTGCAGCTTTTCTGGTGCAGGTCAATTATTTCTTTGGCAAAGAAGAGCTGTGGTAAGCCTACATTTCTAGGTTCTCAGTCCCCCTCCCTTCCTCCCTGTATGCCCTTGTGCACCTCTTCTGTAGAGCCAGAGTTTATGAAGACTATTAATCTGTTAGAAGCAAGCATTTGTGTTTACAAAATCCCATCCTAAAACAACAGCAGTAAATGCTGAAAAATCATGCTGTGATGTTAAAGTACATTTATTGAAACATGCAAGAAAAATTTAATTGACATCATAAAGCAGACAGGTTTATGGAAATATTTTGCATACAGTATAATAAAAGTATTATTTGCCGAGTACTGTTTAAAAATATATTCTGCTTTTCAGTTTCTGTACAAATAGTTAATTGATGGTAAATTTTTACTTGGGT
>JAODAL010064611.1:0-18636 GCA_025379985.1 Phyllomedusa bahiana
TTTTAAAAAAAAACTAGAGCTGCAACGTGCAATGCTTTTTAAAAAGTTAAGGGATAACAAACGATGGTTTTTGCACCAATGAAATACACCAACAGTAACTACAAAATTTCTGTATCCAAATTTAAGTACAAGGTGGCTATTTGAAAAAAACTGGGGCGAACCAAAGTGCAATACAGCTATTTAAAAGTTATACGGATAATAAAAGGTGGGTTTTGCACCAATGAAATACAACAGCAGTTACCACAAAATTTCTGTATTCAAATTTAAGTACAAGGTGGCTCTTTGAACAAAACTGGGCCGCACCAAAGTGAAATACAGCTATTTAAAATTTATACGGATAATAAAAGGTGGGTTTTGCACCTATGAAATACACCTGCAATTACTAGCAAATTTCTGTATCCTAATATAAGTACAAGGTGGGTCTTTGAACAAAAATGGGCTGTGCCAAAGTGAAAAACACCTATTCAAAATTTATACGGATAATAAAGATGGGTTTTGCACCTATGATATACACCTGCAATTACTAGCAAATTTCTGTATCGTAATATAAGTACAAGGTGGGTCTTTGAACAAAAATGGGCTGCGCCAAAGTGAAAAACACCTATTCAAAATTTATAGAGATAATAAAAGGTGGGTTTTGCACCTATGAAATACACCTGCAATTACTAGCAAATTTCTGTATCCTAATGTAAGTACAAGGTGGGTCTTTGAACAAAACTGGGCTGCACAAAATAAAAGGTACTATTTCACCTCAGGTGCGAGGTGTGCTGGCCAAAAACTGGTAAAAAAAAAGCCATTTCAATGCAGGTTCAAAGCAGAGTCTGGGCTGCACAATATACACTCTCCTTTCAAAAGCCTGCCTGCCTGCCTGTGTTTGCCCGTACTCCTCCACCCCCTCTGCGGCTGCACAGCGCTAGATGCTTCTTTAAAAGTCTCTGTCTAACTAACTAAGAGCTGAAATTCTCTAATCTACCTATGTTCTAATGTTCACAGCTATAAGCACAGTTGTCTGTAGGAGAACTGTGTCTCTGAGCTGAGCTGAGCTGAGCTGTATTGAAAGAGATCTAGCACATGTCCTGCTCTACTGAGAGACACTGAAACAATGATGAAGAACAGGAAACGCTGTTCTATGCAAAACGAGGTCATGTGATTTTTCCAGCCAGTGACAACCATATACAACCATATACATCACAGTCATGATGTCGCACACCCAGCTCACCCTGCTCTATGCTCTAAGCTGATTTGCTGGCCGCCAAAATGACAGGAAGCGCCGAAAATGGCGCGATAGTAATAGATTATGCGCAGATTCTTACCTAAAATATCGCGTAATCGGAAATTTCCAATCAACCTAAAAACCGTGTCGATTTCAACTTTGTCGAATATAATCACTCATCCCTACTTAAGACAGTTTCTGTACCATAGACGTCTATAGGAGAGTTTTCACTGTGAAGGGAAGGAAGAGGGGGAGCTGTGACATCTCCTCTTGTGACTGGTGGATTCCGTGTTATTTGTACACAATGGTGTCTCCTTTCAGTTTGACCCTGCTTTTACTGATAATGAGCAGACTGCTGAAAAGCTCTCTAAATAGAACAGGAAGTGTCAGACAATTATTAGGCTTAGTGGCCAAAGTGAAAACTACAGGACTTAAGAATTAATAAAAAAATGCTGAAAGTGATATGGAAAATAAAAAAAAAATAACCAAAAATTCCTAAAAAATGTGTTTAACATAAAAATGTGAGTTAAACAATAAGTCATTTTTTGATGACACATTCCCTTTAAATGGACAGGCGACATATCATGCTTTTGGCAAGATTGCAAAGATGATAGTTCAACAGCCTTCATAAGGCTCCAAGTTGCTTTGGAAACCCACAAACAGTTCACAAGGGTGCTGGTGGGCTTACAAAGGGAGCTCCCTCTCATTAATGATCACTGCATCTGGGGGGTTAAAGTCAGGGGTCCTCCAATCTTGACAGTTACAGCAGGAGCACTTCTGACATTAGACAGCATTGGACATGTTTGCAGAATGATGCCTCTTAGTAACCATTGTAAATAAAAAAAACTTGTTGTTGGTCACTAAACATTTAAAGCATATCTGTCAGCTGAATGTTCTGCTCTTCATATGAGTAAAATATTACAACTACAGGTCTGCCTCATTAACAAAAACATCAGGCCACCAGGCATAATCACCTGACCAAGAAAATGCTCCGTGCACACGTGATTTACTGTGGTCCCTACCACTGTTCAGCATTCTCATATTGATTGCATTATTCTTGCTGTTTGTTCTACTAAAGTTTGCAATTATTTTATTTTTTGCTCTGTCTGTAATATCCCCCGCTGTCTTTTTTCCTAATTTAATTATCGCAAATATGTGAGATGGCAGCAGATATTGAGAGGAAAAAACATGACTCCTGCAGCTGTGAATTTGGGAATGCTAATAAACAAGATTAGTGTCAAGGGAGTACAGTCGCGGTATGGGCTTAGACAGCTTTCTGAGCTGATCTGCACATACATCTACAGAACCAGAGGCATAACTGAAAGCTCCTGGGCACCAATGCAAAATCTTTGACATGGTCCCTACCTATCATGGGCCATATACAGCATAATACTAGTGCCTTCTGATGTGGCCTTTAGACCCTCTTAGAAGCTGGTGCCAAGATGTGACTGCTACCTCTGTACCAACTATAGGTACATCCCTATTCATTATATTCTCAGGACACTATATAACATAAATCTTGCATCTCTGTAATATACATACGCCTTACCATTGAAATTACAATACCAAGAAGGACAAGCCATAATGTTAGGCGAATAGAGGGACTAGCAGGTGTTGCTAGGATCTGAAAACGATGACATTTTAAGAACCAAGCTCCAATCTGTGGCATGTTAGGGGCAAAGTTTTTTATTCACGTTAAACCTCAATATCTATCAATTAATGTGATATTATTGTGCAATGCCCCCTGTTCTTTAACATACCAGGTATCATTGGTTGTAAACTGAGAGTGAAAATCCTTGAATTAAGACCGTGGTCTATCACTAGCAGATCACTATGCACCTAGGCCGAGATGCCAGCACTGTTGTGTGTCCCAGTACTTGGGCGAACAATGACAAACTGGAATGAAAGCGAAAGGGGCGTGGAGGTGAACCTCTGTACAGATGTATCATCTGGAAGAATAGCAGGTAGTGCTTCCATTCAGTTCTACAAGAATCCCAAGCCTAAAGGGACAATCAATGTGAACACGAACAATCAGCATGCAATTACCCGACACTGGGCTCCGAGCCAAATGTCAAGCTACAGGTATACATTGACCTCACACCATCACTCTCAAAGGCTTTCATGGTGCACAGCAAGATGGCAATAGAGGATGGAGTGAAGGTTTTAATCTTCAACATTGAGACCTTATTTTGTCTTGGTCGAAATGATAGCTGGAGATTGATCTGGAGACCATGTACGCAATGCCATGGACAGACCTTCACATAGGAACGTTAAACCAGTGCTACTACCAGGATGATGGTGTGGGACGGCATAATGTACAGTAGATGGACTCTTCTAGATTTCATTTCAGATACATTAACATCTCAGTATTACATTGATTTGGTCATAGAAGCAGTGCTATGGCCATTTCTTTTAGGTGACCTAGGAGCTGTTTTTCCACTGGACATCACTAGGCTGAATATTGCTCATGATATTGTGATCAGCCTAAACATGCTACCATGGCCTGCAGAATCTCTAGACTTGTCACCCATTGAGTACATCTGGGATGTCATTGGGCAGCAATTGCAAAGGGAACTGCAAGCAGCCAATCTTGATGATTTGTGTGCCCAAGTACAATCAGCATGGCACAACATTACTCAGACAACCATTAATAACCTCATGGTAGCATGCTAAGGCGTACAAGTGCATGTATTTTTTTCATGGCGCTCATGCTCAATACTGAATAAATTGAGATGTTTTGTTTCCATACTTTTTATTATCTGCATATCATTAACATAGCTGAGCTGGGGCAGGTGCAGAGGGGGCGATCGGGTTGGTTAAGTGAATGGGTGGATTGCAGCATCAGGACAGAGTATTAAACCTGGGGTTAATTATCTTGAAAAAAAGATTGGGGGTGACTTAATTACATGTAAACAGACTTCTTGCACGATCTTTTACACCTGTTATAATGACAAAGGGGAATGCTGTATGTCTAGGAGAAAAAAGGTTTTACCCTCGTCATTGACTGGACTCTTTACTGTAATAGCAGAAAGACTATGGAACAAAAGTAATGATGGATACATTTTTACAAGTTCATGAATGGCTTGGAGGCCTTTTTTAAACAACATGATGTAACAGGTTTCTAGATTCCTAGATTCTGGGGATAAGACTTTTCTCTAGGGTTTTGTTCTGAATGCCATTTTTGTAGTCCAAAATACATTTTTCCACTTGTATGGGCCTCATAAGGTTTTTTGCCTTACTGTGGATCAAAGCAATAGGGTTGCAGGATGAATTTGATGTACCCGTGTCTTTTTCCAACCTTGTCTATTATGAACTATGATTATTGATCCAGTGATTTCTATTATTTCAAAATCTTTCATTCTTAGTGTTGTAATTTCAGTGTTTCGTAGTGTATATCTTAATTGCATTGTTTGCTATTTTAACTTGTTTTTTATGAAATGCTAACAAAAAACTTTTTTCTACATGGAAACTGTTGACAAGCAGAATGTTTACTCATCAAGGATATTGCATGCTTCAACAAATACTTTTCATTGTGTAGTTCCTCTGACAAAAAGATGCCACAGGATATCACATTGGTAGGAAAACCAACATTCATCTGTAACTAATGAGGGAAACAAACAGCAAGTGTTCAGTTTCCCTAAATTTTGTAATTTTACAAAATTCATCCTACAGATATTTTAAAGGGAATGTGTCAGCATAAAATGACTTATTGTTTCACTCACCTTTTTATGTTAAACACATTTTTTATGAATTTTTTTCTTTTAATTTTCCGTATCACGCTGAATATTTTTTTCAGTCCTGCAGTTCTCACTTTGGCCACTAGGCCTAATAATAATCTGACACTTCCTGTTCTGTAGAGAGAGATTTTCAGTAGTCTGCTCATTATCAGCACAAGCAGGGTCAAACTGAAAGAAGACACCAATGTATAGATAACACAGGATCCACCAGTCACAATAGGAGATATTCACAGCTCCCCTTCTCCACCTCCCTGCACACTGACTTCTCCCAGGTCACAGAGCATGCCTAGAAAACTCTCCTATAGAAGTCAATGGGATTGTCACTCTTAAAGCTCCTATGTGCATGAAGCTGCGGTAAAGCATCTCTCTGACTGCTGTTAAAGCAGTGTAGGCAAGAATGCTGTCCACAAAATCATATATAGGCGACTGTATTAGTGTTTTGTTTTAAGTAGAAAAAAAAAATGGCGACAGATTCCTTTTAAATGGTCTGTGGTTTCAGTGAATTATGAACCTGTATGGATCCTCTCGTCATTCAGTGATATCTGAAAAGTTGATGAGAGGTTGAGGTGCTATAAATCTGACAGCTGTTTTTAGGGAAGTCATTGATAGTACAATATTTGCAAAAATACAGAAAAATTAACATATAGAATTAACAAACAACTTAAAATTGGGGAAAGGAGGCCATATTTTACAAAACAACCTCTCAAGTCAATGGATCATTAAAAACTTGGTCTGATTTGCCCTTCAAATATTGGAACAGAAGTGAAGCGCTCTGTCAGATTGTTTTATGACAGTTAGGCACATCTAAATGCCACATGTATCTCAGTATTTATGTGACCTGGAGGTACATCAAACAGCAAGGGCTCCAAAATTATACAGCAATGACTCACTGTCTAAAAGTCTGAGTTGGTGGAACATCCTGCTTGGCTACCATCTCATTTTTTCACAGGCATCAGGCATGTAAATGAAATAACTTACTGACATAATTCATGGTAATTTAATAAATAACATTTTGTTTGCAAGTTGGGGAGATAGATTAGACTTTACTATACCAAAGCATAAAAGAAAGAGTAAGTTTAGCCACATATGTGAATCTTGCAATATATGCTACTTCAACTATATGGTTGTTTTGCTGAATGTGAGGATTCCTAGATCCAAAGCCTGAAGTATAAGCAGATTATGTAAAAACTCTAAATATTGTTGTACCGTATTAGCTAGAAAATGGAAAAGCTAAGACATGAGAGTCCTCAGTGGTTGATACTACTCATTAAGAAGATGATGACAAATAGAAAGCTCTCAAGACTACCTAGGTCTGCTCATCGGGCTTGGTGTATTACAATATCTGAAAAGTCACATATTATATGTGAGAGGACATTGGAATAAGTGATGTGAAGCAGAGCGATCAAGACGAGGAGGGGAGTACACAGCTGGAATAGTAACTAGATGGAGCAGTTCATAGATGTGGACATTTTATTTTGGATTGATTGAGGCCTAGGAGTCTCAGGGGCAAAATCCTTAAAGCGAACCTGTCACATAGTTTTTGCCCCCCTTGCTGAGGACAGCACAAGCTAGTGTCAGACCTGCTGTTTCCAGCGCGGTGTCCCTTATTCTGTAAGATGCTGTAGTTTCAGAGTATTTAATGCTCAAATCTGGCAGAAAAGAGTCCAGCTTATTCATGAGCAGGTGTTATCCCCGCCCACCAGTGAATAGTCCCGCCCACCTGACAGCTATTCACATTTCTACCTATTCAAAGTAATAGGTTAATCAGTTATGAGGTGGGCAGGGCTAGCCTCAGGTGGGCGGGTCTTGAATTAAATGGACCCTTTTCATGAATAAGCTGGACTCTTTTCAGGCTGAAAACTGTCAGATTTGAGCACTAAATACTTGAAAACAGCATCTTACAGAATAAGGGTCACAGCACTGGAAACAGCAGGTCTGACACTAGCTTGTGCTGTCCTCAGCAAGGGGGGAATGATCTATGTGAGAGGTTCTCTTTTAGCAAGATTTCCCTGCAACTAGAAAAAAAATGTAAAACATGTCCATAGCTAATGACCACAGATGAGATAAATATTCTCAACACACATTAGGGTGTCAAGCACTACACCTACTGTAATTTATTTAATTGTATGTACTAAATGTCCTATTGTGGGTGTCTATGTAGTTGAAACAGGGCAGATGCTTGAAAGAAGAGAATTCTCATTAAACACAAAGAAAATTAAAAAAATATATTGTGGTACGGTGTTGGGCAGATCTATGTAATGTTAAATACATTTGTCTCAAAAAAGACAAATGTATCACAGGAGTGGTAACCTTTTTGGCAAAAAAAGTGTTAAATTTAATAGCTTTCAGAACACAGGGGCCCCCTCGTCAGGCAGGTTATAAATTAACACACTTTATATCTCACAGCAGACCAACTCCTGATCTCTGAACTCCTAGGTTATCACTTCTATTGCCCTTCCATCATTAACTAAAACCGTATTACTTTGGCTTATCTTAACTCCTTAACGATGCATTATGCGAACAGTAAAGTGTGGCTCAGGCTCACTTGCTTAGCTCAATTCATACACAGCAAGTAATAGCTGTTAATTACAGCCGTGGGAACAGATAATAACTCTGATCCTGGACTTTTAACCCCTTGAATGCCATGACATCCAGTTGTTGACTGCACCCCCACAACCGCACAACAAGCTAGTAGGGTGCCGATCTGTTGTCATGGCAGTCAAGGGCCTATTGAAGCCCTCTATAGCTGCTATATTAATACTCCTATTTCACCCTGCCATAGGCAAGGTATAATAGAAGAGCCTTTATTGTACTTTGGTCTGCAGTATTTTATTATTGAAGAACATTGTACAAGCAATTTCACTCCCTAGTGGTCAAGTAATCTAGGGAGATTACAAGTAAAAAAAAAATGTGAAACGTTAAAAAAAAAGACATATTTTGCCATTCTACAAATAAAAGAAATAATAAAGTTACACATAATTGGTATTCTGGCATTGGATCAAAATATTAAAAGACAGCATAATTTATCCCATAGAACAAAAATTCCAAATACTAAGGGCTTGTCTACACGGCAGGATTTTAGATCGGATTTACAGACGTTTTTCAGATTGGAAAGCCATCTGTAAACTGTCAACCATCCTGATAGACTTTAATAGAAAATCCGTTCAGCGGTCCCCACTAGTGTTGAGCGATTTTTATCGACAAAGTTGAAATCGGCAAGGTTTTTATGGTGATCGAAATTTCCAGATCATCGCGATAATTAAGGTTAAAATCTGTGCATCATCTATTAAGATCGCCCTTTTCGGCCTTCCTGTAATTTTGGCGGCCAGCAAATCAGATTACAGAATAAGCAGGGTGAGATGTGTGTGCGACGTCATGACTGGGATGTGTATGGTTGCGATTGGCTGGAAAAATCACATGACCTCGTTTACATAGAACAGCGTTTCCTGTTTCAAGCTCAGTGTCTCTCAGCGTCTCATAGGGAAAGGACCTGCGCCCCCTGCCAGGGCCAAACAGCTCAGCGAAATTAAGTCTATTTCTGCACAGAGAAACCTCTACTATTAGCTGTGATCCTCCAATTTAGTTATTATTAGAGATTTGAAAAATTTTATGTAGTTAGCTAGAGAATTTTAAAAAGCGCATCTACCACTGTAAATTCACGGTGGGGGGAGCAGGGGGGGCCCCGCGGGCGAACACAGACAAGCTCATCTATAAAGAAACTGGAAAAAAGTTCACCAAGACTTAGTGTAGACATTGTATGGATATCTTTATTATTAACAGTTTGCTATTGAAATATTTCCTGGGTATTGGCCCGCCTGAATTTTTTATTGGATTACACATCATTTCTAGTAACTGCAGGTCTCTTTGTTAGGGGGCCAAAACTCCACTTTTATTATCAGTATACATTTAGATATGTGTTCATTTTAATTTTACCCTTTTACACCTGTGACTGTTGATAATCCACCTTGCAGTTAAATTACAATCCAGAATCTTGTAGTCAGCACAGGTTGTTTGTTGCCAAAAATACGTGTATCATACGAAAACATAACAGTTTACGTGTTTTTTGACTTTTGCGCACCCGCATTGTTCATTGACGCAGCTTTCCACGAAAAATTTTAAAAACAGCAATTCTATATTCACCACAGGGTGAATTGAAAGGTGCAAAAAATACCGTTTATTATCCAAAACATGTTACGTGTTTTTTGATTTTGCGCCCCCCAGCATTGTTCATTGACGAGATCCACGTAAATCTTAAAACAACAATTCTATAGCCCACCACAGGTAAAATTGAAAGGTGCAAAAATACCGTGGATTATACGAAATCATAACAGTTACGTGTTTTTTTAATTTTTGCGCACCCAGCTTTGTTCATTGACGCAGCATCCACGTAAATCTTAAAACAGCAATTCTATAGTCACCACAGGTGAATTGAAAGGTGCAAAAAATACCGTGTATTATACGAAAACATAACAGATACGTGTTTTTTGACTTTTGCGCACCCAGCGTTGTTCATTGATGCAGCTTCCACGTAAATCTTAAAACAGCAATTCTATAGTCACCAAAAGGTGAATTGAAAGGTCCCAAAAAATACCGTGTATTATACGAAAACATAACATACGTGTTTTTTAAACTTTTGCGCACCCAGCTTTGTTCATTGACACAGCATCCACGTAAATCTTAAAACAGCAATTCTATAGTCCCACAGGTGAATTGAAAGGTGAAAAAAAATAAAAAGTGTATTTTTCGAAAACATAACAATACGTGTTTTTTTGACTTTTTGCGCACCCAGCTTTGTTCATTGACGTAGCATCCACGTAAATCTTAAACAGAAAATTCTATAGTCCCCACAGGTGAATTGAAAGGTGAAAAAAAATACCGTGTATTTAACGAAAACATAACAGATACGTGTTTTTTGACTTTTGCGCACCCAGCTTTTTTCATTGACGCAGCATCCAACGTAAATCTTAAAACAGCAATTTTATATTCACCACAGGTGAATTGAAAGGTTCTGTGACTTTTATGACCTAAGTGTGTTGCCTAAGATGTAGCACGTATCCATTTGACTGTTGTGGATGTTAATTTCAGCTTCTCCAGCCTTGTTTGGTTGTAATAATGAAGGTGTTGTTGCTCTCCCATAGACTTTAATGGTAATCGCTCTAATCGATCCCTCACTATCGAAAAACCTTATCGATAGTGGCCGACTATCGACTATCGCTCGATCTCGATAGCCAACGCAATCGCTCAACACTAGTCCCCACTGAATGGATTTTCTGACAGATGGTTTCTCACACTGCCGGCGTTCTGAAAAACTTAGAACATGTTAATTCTTCCGCCCAATCTTCGGGCAGAATATAAACATGTCAGTGGTTGAGAGGGATAGTCGAATCCGCAAACTGCGGACAGAACCGTAATCCAAAACCATGGCAACGATGTGAAAATACCAGCCGGATTCTGTAATCAGAATCCATACGGTATTTGCATACTGCCTAAGAGCGACATGATCCATTAGGGCTGTGCCATTTTCTTGGTGTATTTTGCTCCAAAAAACTGTTGACGCCCTATTCTCTATATAAATAAACTGTAATACACCAAAACTAGGCGCATTATATCCCAGACACGACACATTTGAATGCGCCTAAAGTAGGTGCATCAAATATGCGAGCAATGATATGCTATACGGCTACATTTTGCTGTGCACCTATTTTAGGCGCATCACTTATACTGTGCAGGGATTCCAGACGCCAGATTTGTGACAGGTTCATTCATTCAGGTGCACTATACACTCATTTCATGCACCTTAAAACTGGTGTGGAGGCGCCTCTTTTCTGATATGTCGCATTAAATTTGCAGGTTTTGGTCATTTCATGTCCCCAAAAAACTAAAATATAAAGTATTTAAAATGTTGCCTGAAACTCTATTATAGTACCAATAAAAACAATACTTTGGTCCGCAAAAAAAGAGACCTCACCCAGGTCATTAGACGGAAAACCAAAAAAAGGTAATGGTCACAGAAAAAGTCGCTGCAGCGCTAATTTAAAAAGTAAAAACATTCTAAACGATGTACAAGTACGCAGACATAACGAAAACACCAAAAATTTGGTATGACCAGAATCATATCAGCTTAGAGAATAGAGATATTATATCATTTATACCGAACGGTGAACTTCACAAAAATTTGACCCCCATAAAAATGGCACAATTGTTTTTTTTTTTACATTCCACTCCACAGATTTATTTGTTTCCCAGTACACTATATGGTATAGTCAATATAACCATTAAAAACCACATCATGTCCCGCAAAAAAAAAAAAAAAAAAGCTCCAATACATCTCTGTATAAATAAAAATGAAAAAAAAGTAATCACCCTTTGGAAAATGGAGAGAATACAACGAACGCAACATAAACATAATCAATGATGCGTTAAGAGGTAAATGATGTACCCCCATATACAGTGGCTTGATGTAACATCTCTTAAATGTTCTGCTCTCTTCTCAGTCATTCATTTGCAAATTCACCTGATGAAGGGGCCTCTGTCCTCCAAAAGGTTGGAAATGTAACTTTTCTGGTCAGACAATGAAGATTTTACTTCTTTTACTCATGTTTTTTCTGATAGGATACACCATCAAAGTATGATAGGTGCAGGCTCCACCATTGGGAGCTGCACCTATCTAAACGGTGTTCAGCTGGACTTGCAAGTGCCATAGAACAGAATGGAGAGTAGTGCACAAATTGCCTATTCTCCATTGTGAACTGAGACAATCAGGTGCTTGCTACCAAGATAGATGCAGGTACCAATGTTGGGACCTGCACATTTCACATATTGATAACGTATTTTAACGCTAGACCATTAATGTCTAGGATGGGAACCTCTAAATCAATGTGGTTGATGCAACTTGCCCGGTTTGATTCTCTGTCCCTCTACCTAGTCAATATGAAAGTACAAATATCAGGCTCCAACAGGGCTTTATCCAGAATAAGAAAAAGAACATATCAGCAGTTACTTTTAGGACTGTGTCTACGTAATAAAGGATCGTTGTGAGAAAGATGTGTGCTCAGTATGTAAATATGAAGATTGAATCAATGTTATTGTATTAATGCTTTAAATTTATATGAGGAAATAGTCAAGCAAAAAATTGCAGAAACGTATGTAGTCTTTTTTCTTATTCTGAATGAAGTCTTGTTGGAACCTGATATTTGTACTTTGAAATGGACCTCCTTATACAAGTAAGATGTGAATAGACATCAATCACATTAATGACAATATGTTCTTTATAGCCAGCTGTCTCGGCTCAGAATGTAAAAAATAATAAGTCCTACGCAAGCCACCATCTCTATAAGCCCACCTTACTTATACCGCCATGACATGGATGCATTTTACATGAATCTCATACAATGCAGAATACTGAATGCTGCCTTCAACGCTTGTGTCATATCCTGTAGAATATGTGGTATCCCTAATCCACAAATGTGATTCGTCAACAGCTGTACCCCTGATCATATTTCTGTACAACAGTGCTTTGTATCACATGCAAATGCAGCACACCAGCTATGCGGGAGGAGCATATTAGATCTGTAATAAGAACTAGTGTTATCACTTATATTCAAGTCAATGTAAAATTTCACCTGAATCAAGGCATAACTGTAACCCTAGGTTTGGGTTAAGGTTGTTCAAACAGTTTTACGGCTTACTGGACTGACAATGCACTGCTCCCAATATGACCTAAATACTGGTCCGACGTCCTATCCAACTTAATTTCTGTTACTTGAATATAGGTCGAATGTTACAGTAATCCAACGTGACAGTGCATCTGATTTCATTTCTGGTTACCATAACATTGGGGCTGTGTTCAAGCACCGTAATAGGAAGTGATGTCAGATGGGCTGCAATGGGAGCATTACCAGACCAGTACGTTAACACCCAAAAGCCTTTAAACAATCCTAACCCCAATCTTGGATTTCAGAATTGGGACATTTCAAATGCAAATTGTTTTACAAGGTTGATCAAACCTGTGGTAAACTGAAGAGGATCCTATTTTGAGCAACAGCCATAAGAACTTTGCTACACATATGGTTTTAAGAGGAAAAAGTGGAGAATTATTTTTAAAACATATATTTGGGTAAATAAAATGGCTAAAGTGTTATTTAAAAAAATAAACTTTAAGACAATTTAAGGCTTAGACAGGTGAAATAGAGGTTTGTGCCACTTTTTTTATTTGTCTGCTAAGTTCCACCTACTTTCTAAGTAAATGGGCAAAACAAAAGTGAAGGACTCAAACTGCTCCTTTTTTTCCACCAAAATAGTGGGCGAACATATTTAATAAATGTGGTTTGTTGTAAATATAATAGCAGAGATAAACACACTCAAAAGCACTGATCCACTGTTCATGGACTCCAGATGTGTTATATTTATACAAGATCTTCTACAGTCACTAAATATAATATAGAAGCCACACACTTAAAAGACAGGTGAGCACTAAAGTCTTGATCAAATTAGGGTCAGATGCTATTAGAATATAAATTCACTGCTTCAAATGATTAATGCATCAAGCACAAAGAATCCTTATAAGAATAAAAAAGCTGCTTAATGGATTTGCTTCAAGTAAATCCCCTGGTAAGATGAGCATCATTACAAGTGACAAAGACGATAATGTTACTCTAGATCAATAAGGGAGTCATAGCTTTAACAGTCACTTTATACAAATATCACCTGTAACTTGTCCAAGATTAAAGGTCAGAACTGAATGTCATCAAGTGTCTCGGTTTTAGCCATATTATTATTTATTGTAGTAGTAATTAGAAGAAGAAGACTAAAACAGACAATTGATGATATTCAGTTTTGACCTTTATAGAAATAACAAGGTCCAATCAAGTTCCAATATTAATGGCTTTGATACCTAAAGTACCAAGATAATATAATGGATGCAAAATGGGCTCAAAACTTAAAGTGATTGTCTCACTACAAGGATTGCTTTTTAAAGATCTTGCAAAAATAAATCACTTTGAAATATATGTCCATTAACAGTGTCCTACCTATTCTGTGATATCCTCTCTTGTATGGACTGCATCAGCTCCTCGGGTCGCTATAGCTACAGACCTGTTTGATCTATTCTGATAGACTGCAACCACTGGGTGCTATATCTACAGACCTGGCTTCTACTGCAGCCTTGTAGAAGCAAGAAAACACGCCCCTGAATTCAAAGTTAAACCATGAAAACAGGACTGAGGTAAGATGAATCAGTGTAGTGAGACAACCCTGTTAACCTTGATCAGTGATACATTTTTAAATAATTATACATAATGTAACTTTCTCAATGTCTCCAGGCCCCACTGTCTTTCCCAAGTTGTGCTGTCCACCTGCCTTCGGACCATTTGTCTGTGCTCCCCACTTCGGCTGGATCTAGTGACATGATTTGGTGCTCTGTTTGGGAACCAATCCTCATATATAATACATAAACTTCTTTATTCTAATATGCAATGTTTTGGAAATGTCATTGACATCATTGATTTATATTCATTGTATCATAGGCGTTGATTTATTCCTATTTTTTAACGTACACATCAAATTGGACAGACTGGACAGGACAGACTGGACAGGAACTTGTTTTATATCATACTTAGAAGTTATTTTATTTACTATTCATTGTTAAATCCTTTACATGTATCAATATGTCATCTGTGACTGTCTCTGAAGTTCTGCATTGGTTCTATTTTGATGATGTTTTTTGTCATGTTTTAATGATTTCCTCAGGAAGTAAAAATTTCTGCACTATCACCTTGTATTAGCATACTTTATAAAGACATTTGAATTTGCTAGATTAAAGAAGCTTTTTACTCTAATCCTTTAACTGTTGGGTGATGTCACCAACTTCTATCTTAGACTGATTACTGTCCCGGAACTGGACCAAGCCCACCAGGTGACATGCTCCACTTGGATATGCTGACAGGTGATGCTTTTACATAATTAGCCGTATACTGCAAGATATTGACTTCACTTTATTCTCCTTCTCTGTAGGGATCCATCAGCACTGACATTTGGAAGCTGCATGACTTGCTGGGGCTACTTTAACTGACTGTTAAAAGAAGGTTGCAGTCCACCTGTGGCTGTAATCAGAGACTCAGGTTAAAGGCTTAACTAAGGGCTATCCTATAGTTTCGTAGTCCAGCACTCCCTCAGTTCACTGTGGTGCCCATTGTTTATCATGCCCGTTTTTAAAGACCTTTAACAAGGTTATCTCTCCCAGTTGTCCATAGAGGAAGCACCCGGGCCAAAACGTTGGGGAAAAATGCTCTGTGTTTAATTTTTCTTGTGATATTCACCCGGATCATAAAATAAAATTTGTGAGCTGTGACTAACAGATTGGATAATAAAAAAAAAATTTTGCATATCGAAAATCTGTGTATGAAGTTGAAGATATTTTCGCATAAACCATGGCCTGTCCATTCAGAACTATATGGTAAAGAACTATAGGATACCTCTGCCTGTAGTCCCTGAAAAGCACTCAAAACACTTTCAAAACACTGCGGGTCACAGTGTGATTGACCTATGGAGGTTGACCTAACTTGTGTGGGTGAGCACTTCATTTGAACTGAACGCCATATATGAAAACCAAAGACCACAAGCATAACAGAAAATACCATAAGGCTAAGTTCACACGGCTTATTCACGCCGTAATTGCGGGACGGATTTCGCCCCGCAATTATGACATGTGTTGTGCAGCGGGGGCGGGGTGGGGGGACCGGCAGCTCGCCGGCCACATAGACATCCATTATCCACGGCGCGTATCCTGCCGGGATAATGTGCATGTCACTTTCTCCACGCTCGCCGTATTCGCCGAGCGGCGAGGGGGGACGGAATCCATAGTTCTCTATGAGTACTGTGGATTACTGTAATGGATGGGATGGATTTCAGCCATATTGGAGCGCAATACGGCTGAAATCCGTCCCAGAATCAGCCGTGTGAACGAGGCCTAACAGATAAAAAAAAGAAAGGAAAAAGGCTAATATTTAATACATAAATATATATAGAAAAATATATATTGAATATATATTATACATATTCAATATATATTTTTTCTATATGTATTTATGTATTAAATATTAGCCTTTTTCCTTTCTTTTTTTTGTTTTGTTATGGTATTTTCTGTTATGCTCGTGGTCTTCGGTCTTCATATATGGCGTTCAGTTCAAATTCAGTGCTTAATATATTTTTTTTCTATATGTATTTATGTATTAAATATTAGCCTTTTTCCTTTCTTTTTTCTATCTGTTATGGTATTTTCTGTTATGCTTGTGGTCTCCGGTCTTCATATATGCGGGCTGCCATTTTTGGTGTGACCCATTCTAAAGATGTATTGGTTGGTCTTCAGTGTCTTCAATTGTGTATTCCATCATTTTTGGTGTATTTATTTGTACTGCGCATGCACCGGTCACTAACGCCGTACTGGGAAATGGCACTTATATCTCGGTTCCTTTGATGACGCCCATGTTCCGTGCTTCGTGGTGGTTCCGTTGTCGGTGTTCAGGGGAGGGATTCAATGGTGGTCGGGGTCATTCTTTTTTCGGAAACACAAGGAAATGAAATATATTGTTTCAGTGATCTTTCTTTCATTTTATTGGCCATAGTAGCCTTTTAAGAGTGGTGGAGTTTGTTTAGTGTTACCTTCTTGACGAAGCCAGGTGTGGAGGAAACGTACGTTGGGTCGTCTGTGCCTCCTCTGGGTGTGTATATTTCCTATTTTGGGTTGATTAAATGTTATGTTTTATTGGGTATTTTATTTATATATATATTTTTATATATTTTTATTTATTTATTATATGTTATTATACATATATTATATATATAATATATTATATTTATATTTTTTATATTATAATTAATATATTGTGTGTGTGTGTATTATGCTATTGATGTGATACTATACTTTATTTTATGTCTAAAAATAGGTTGGCTGTGTCCTGTGGCACCACCATTTTTAGCTTTATGTACTTTTGTTTTGATTTTTCTTGTATTTTGTGTCTTTTTAAATATGTGTTTTTTGATAGATAATAAAGTTGTGGATTTTTTTTATCTTGGGGTTTTTTTTGTGTATTGGCATTGAGTTTATTTTGGATTACTACCTTTTCATTATTATTTATTGATATATTGGCGTTGTTCATTTGAACTGAACAACGTACATGTGGCCAGGTAGTCGTACTGACAGCCAGGGACTGTATAACTCCGAAGGGTTAGACCTATGTATAGATTCATAACAGGACTTAACAGCACACTATAGGCTCTGAGAATAGTCAAAGTTTACTGCTATTGGGATTTATAATCTATTTATATTGTTAACCCTTTTTCCACATGGGCTTCATACTCTGTTACTTCCTCCATTAAAAAGAATCATTGTGGAAAGAAACAATACAGACCTAGTAAAACTTTAGCAAATAATTTTTTCATTTAGGAGAATATGTTTCATGGATTGCAATACGATTGTATTTTTGGGCAGTTTTTTGGATTTTTTAAACCACCCAAAAATATTTGATCGTTCAGGAGCCCCCTAGAGCAAGAAAAAAAACGACTGGTCTCCACGGTTTTTTTCTCTTGTCGTTTTGGGTCTGGGGATATTTACAACATGTCTACTTATATTTGTGATAAGGAATATAATTAGTCTATTAATTGAACTTGCTGTGGTGAGGTCCTGTGAAAAAGAGTGTGTATCAGGGGGAAACCCCCAATGCATTGGAAAAAAAACGGCCAAAAGTCGGTTCCCCTTTTTTTACCCTTGCCCAACAATTGATTGTATGGGAAGAAAAGAAAAAAACCAAAGGCGGGTATTATAAAACTGTTTTCGTTGGAGTCAGAAGTAGGGAGTTCGAAAACATGGCAGCGATAGAAGCCTTCACATTCATTTAGATGCCGTGGCCATCTTTGCGCCAAAAAAGACTACATCTTGGTCGGGAAATCCGACCGATATTTGGTCTTTGCCGTATAAACGCACCCTAACAGAAAAAGCTGGAAAGGGGAAAACCACTATAATCCTACCCTCAACATAAACAGGTAGTGTGAGTCTGAAGCTGGCTGTGGCTCTATGAAACTGCATGGTGAGACAACCCTTTAATTTTTTTAAATGAAAAAAATTTGAATATTCAACTTTTGACAGGCGGTTTATGTTTTGTTGTCAATAAAATATGGCTTTAAGATTTCCAAATCATTGCATTCTTGTTTTCTTTACATTTTGCTTAGTCTCCCGGCTATTTGAGAACATTTTGTTGTCCAAGATGGACTGGCAGCTGACTGAGGGAGGAGGTCATATTAGTGTAACAGTGCTATAACAGAAAACCTCTATACATTGGGTATTGTTGTAATCGTATTGCCAAACAGATTAAAACTACCAGTGACTGTTGTAAAAAATAGAAATAAAAAAAACCACTACCACGATTGCTGCATCCTGTACATCCTGTCTTCCAATAATGGATTAAAAAGCAAGTCACGTGTCACCCAAAATAGTACCAATTAAAACTTCATCTAATCCTACAAAAGTCAAGCCCTTTTACAGCTCCGCCGACAGTGAAATAAAAAAAGTTATGGTTTTCAGAACATGGCGATGCAAAAATGTGTTTTTTTTTTCTTTTTTAAAGTATTTTTACTGTGTAAAAGTAATAAAATATAAAACAAAAACTATATGAATGTGGTATCATGTTTTAA
>JAODAL010064612.1:0-18636 GCA_025379985.1 Phyllomedusa bahiana
CCTTTTGTTGATTATCCTTCGGGCCAATAAACGCCATTATCAAGGAATAGACGGAAGTCGCAGACTGTGTTTTCCCTGTACTACCATTGAGCCGATTCCTTAAACCGTATAACTTTGAAATAGCTGTATTACACTCTGGTGCGCCACAGTTTTGTTCAAAGAGTCACCTTGTACTTAAATTTGTTTGCAGAAATTTTCTAGTAACTGTTGGTGTATTTAATTGGTGAAAAAAACACCTTTTGTTATCCGTATAACTTTTAAATAGGTGTATTGCATGTGGTACGGCCCCAGTTTTTTTCAAATAGCCACGTTGTACGACAATTTGTACGACAAAATTTTCTTGTAACTGTTCTCGTTTGTCATTGCTGCAAAAAACACAATTTCTCATCCGTGTAACTTTTGAATAGTTTTATTGCGCTCGGTGAATCGCAGTTTGGCATAGATAGCGCACTTGTATGATAGTTTGTTGAAAACTATCAATTCCTAGTCCTACTGGGCAGTTGTAAATCCCCGGGATTGAAGAAAGAAAACTGTTAATTTTGTATTACGGTTCTTCCACCAGACCGCATTTCACAGATATTCGATAGAAACAACTCTATTTCTAATCCTAGTTGGCTATAGGAACTTAGAGGGATTTAAGTATAGCTGTGATTTGCCATCTTTCAATTAGAGACTGTCAAAAACTCTTCCATACCTTTTTAAATTGATATCTTTCTGAACATGGAGCGAAATGCAGGTGGTAAGCAAGCAAAGGGGGGTGTAGGACATGGAGGTAGCGGTACAAGAGAAGGTGCTCCTTCCAGTGCTGTCGACAACACGCGAGAAAGCGGGTCGTCAGTTGCAGGACCGTCCGACCTGTGATCGCTGGGCTGGTGCCCTGTGAATCTCATTAACGTACAGCGTCGCCAATCTGTTCTTCAGTGGTTAATGCAGGACAGGTATAGTCAATTTCCAGTTCAACTAAAATGGTGGTTCAAAGACTCCTTTTTCCAGCACTTTTTAATCTGTGGGGTATTCAGGTTTGAGGGTCATGCTGTGGTACAGGACAGGTATAGTCAATGTCCAGTTCAACTAAAATGGTGGTTCAAAAACTCCTTTTTCTGGCACTTTCTAATCCGTGGGTCAGACAGGTTTAATGGCATACTGGGGCCGGGACGGGAAAATTTCAATGTCCTTTTCAACTAAAATGGGGTTCAAAGACTCCTTTTCCGGGGAAATTTTTAATCTGTGGGTCGACGGGTTTTTTAATGGTCTTTTCTGTGGTTCGGACAGGCATGGTCAATGTCCATTTTAAACTAAAATGGTGGTTTAAAAAAGACCCTTTTTCCCGGCATTTTTTAAATCTGTGGGTCAAGCTGGTTTGAGGTCATGCGCGGTACATGCGGGGTAAAAATAATTTTTATTAAACAAAAATGCTGGTTTCAAAGACCCCTTTTTCCGGCATTTTTTTAATCGGGGTTCAACGGTATAATCATGCTGTGATCCGGACACAAAGTCAATGTCCATTCAAAAAAAGGGGGGTTCAAAAACTCCTTTTTTTCCGGCACTTTTTAAATCGTGGGTCAGACGGGTTTAAGGGTCTTTGCTTCCAGGACAGGGGAAAAAAATTTTTCCCCAGTTAAAGAAAAATGAGGGTTTTCAAATAATACTGCTGTACGATGCCCCTGCGACCCTCGTCCCGGGGGCGCTGGCGCATCTGTGCCCCCGTCCCAGCACCCGCCCCTTCCCTCACGTCGGGTCAGGGGGCCATTCGCCCCCCTGCCAGCGCTCAAGCCCCCTTTCCCAGCCACCTCCCTCTGTCCATCTCTGTCCCCCGGGGCGGGGGCCCCGCTCCCTGGGGGCATTGCCAAAAATTTTCCTGTTTAAAACCCGGGCCCTTCCGGCACCTTGCCGAATCATTATGCTCATAGCCTTGAGAAAGGGTTCCAGAATCTTGTTTTTGTCTACCTTTACCAAACCCCCGTTTTTACGTTTAGGGCCACGAATCTCTGCCCCGCCCGACCTTCCTCCCTGTCCCCGCACAGCCGCCTGACGAATCGACCTCGCCTCCCCTTTGGCCGCCCCCCCCAGCAAGTCCCGCCGTGGAAGCGCCCGGTAAACCCCCGCCGTAGCAATCCATCCCCTTTGTGGGGGCTCTGGTAAAATCCCGGGGGACCTATTTAGTTTTCCGCCCCGGGTGTGGGCTTCCCCCATCACTTGCGGTGGTCCAGGGATCCACTACCGACTGTTACAACTGCCTTTGCACTTTTTAATTTGGGGGGTCATGCATTTTTAAAGGGGTATGTGGGGGAAACAAGAGGGGGTAGGAATAGTCTGTGATTTTTTTTTTGGACTTTTGTAACCAAATTGTTTTTGCCAAAAGATGTAGCAGGGCCAGTTTACTGTTGTGGAGGAAATTTCCCAGCTTCTCCCCCTGTTTGGGTGAAAGAATAAGGGTTTTCCCTCTCGCTTTATTTTAAAGGCATCATAATCTTTTTTATTGACTATTTGGATACGTCTTTAAATTGCTGATATCGATATCGAATCGATAATGATATTGCCCCATCGCTCACACACCTTTTGTTTTGGTTTTCTGGCATATTGCCGGGGCTTATCTGATCAGTAATCTTCCCTTAGTGTGTACTTTAAGTGTGTAGCCCAATGAGACCACATGTTCCAAATTTATCTCTGTTTATTTTACTTTATAGATGGCTGTTCATGGGTTAAACATAAAAATTTGGGGCTGCTATGTTTCTCACTGAGTGCTTTGCGATATAAAGGGGTTCAAATAGTGGGGGGCCCACTCCCCAATCCTTTCATACAATATAACAATAGAACCTTTTTAACCGTGCAAAACTTTTAATAAATCTTCATAAAAACCAATGGGGGACATTAACCCTTACATACAGGGTGTCATCTCTTAAAATAGAAAAAGCTTTGCTCAGGGGTTTTTGTTGCCACCCCAAAGGGCGTTCAAGGTAAATTTTATCCCCCTCACTTGCCGGGGACCAGACGCCAATTCCATGACATCGATAGTGCACCTCGGCAACTTTGGGACTTGCTCCTCCCCTTCCCCAGGGACATACTCATAGTATACAGCTTTTCCTTAAATATGTTTAAAACATTAAAAACAATTAGCCAAAATTTCAGGGTATACAGGTTATTCAAAATCTTATAATGGTCTTATTCCTACCATCATAGATATATTCTTCATAAGAATACTTTTAAATTTAAAAACCTCATTTAATCCTCAGGGTTTTAAGATTTAATACGAATCCAATAGGGTTTAGCTTAAAATTATTAGGGCGTGGGGGCGATCGGTGCAAAAAAAACCCTTTCTAGTATACACCCCCTCGAGCTCACATAGATCATGGCGTGGGGTCTGCAAAGTGCCTTTCCACCGGGTTTCACCAAATGGTTTTCCCACCACTATTACCATCTGTTAAAACCAATCCCTCCAGCCAGCAGTTTTCTTTTTCTTTAGTTCTAAACGCGACCCATGTTCATTAATCCTGATTTTGACAGATCCGTGTTGCCCTACATATAAAGCTGCATGGGGATTTAATAATTTAAAAATGACCCTTCAGTATCACAAGTGTGGAATCCCTGTACTTACTTATGCCCTTTTGTGGGGGGTGGATACTGTCCCCTTTAATTTTTGATGAGCAGTTCTGGCACTTTTAAAAAAAAAAAAAAGTGCCTGACCTCGTACTGCTCAAAAGAAGGGCAAAGATAAAGGAAGGGGTTCCACACTTTGGATACTGAAGGGGTCATATATATGTTAAATCCCCATGCGGCCGTGTATATGTGGGGCAGACACGAGATCTTCAAAAAAGGATTAATACTAGGAGCGATTAGAAAAGAAAAAGAAAAAGTAACTGCTGGCATGAGGATTGCGATTTAACAGATGGTAAATAGTGGTAGGAAACCCTTTTTTGAACCACGGGGCAAGGCACTTTGCAAGGCACCCATATCTATGTGAGCTACGATGGTGTAATAAGAAATTTTTTGCACCGACGCTCACAGCCACTAAAAAATTTTAAGACTAAACCTATTGGATCTCCGTATTAGAATCATTAACCCCTAGGGATTAAATGAGGTTTGAAAATTTTAAAGTATTCTTATGAATTATATCTAGTGATTGGTAGGAATAAGACCATTATAAGATTTTGTATATATCCATGTATATCCTGCAGATTTGGCTAATTGTTTTTAATGATTTTAACATATTTAAGGAAAGCTGTATACTATGACGTATGTGCCTGGGGAAGGGGAGGAGCCAGTCCCCGAAACGTTGCACGGAGGTGCACTATCGATGCTCATGGACATTGGCGTCTTGTGCTCACCGGCAAGTGAGCGGATGAACTATCCTTGAACGACCTGGTGGTCGCAACAACAACTCCTGAGCTAAGCTTCTTTCTATTTTACTAGAGACTGACATCCTGTATGTAATGGGTTAATGTCGGCCCATTGGATTTTATGAAGATTTATTAAAAGTTTTGCACGGTTTAAGGTTCTATTGTTATATTGTGACTATGGGGTTACTGTCCTTTAATATTAATTTGATTTGTTTATTGTTTTTGATGTTATGCTAGATTAAGAGCGGTATTCCTATGGATTTGGTTACCTATATTTAGAGTGTAAATACAGTTTATATGCTGTCCGTGGATGCGGTCACATGGAGCGCAGAGAGGAACGCATTTTAATGCTATAGCGTCCCGGAAGTTTATTTTGATGCGCCCTAGGATGTGATCGGATGGACCGCATCTTGGAACACATGATAATGCTCCTGCGTCCTGGAAGTTCTTAGTGGAAAACAAGGTGGAACGCAGTTCCATTTGCGCATGTGCTCTGAAAGTATCCTATTCCAGATTTTGTCATGCCGGAAATTCAATGCCAGTAACTTTTGCGGCGAACTGACTGGCGTCTGGTATCTGCAGATACACGTGCGTGATGTGTGATTAGCAAATACTGGATGGAAATAGTCAGGTATGCATTGTTTTATAACATTCTTATTGATTGGTTTGTTTGTTTTAATGTGGGTGAAGTTTTAAGTACTTAGGGCTGGGCTATTCCCAATCCCTATGTAGTAACATTATGGCATCACATCAGTAGGCACTACCATTATTTTGTTTCTGTAGGCATCATTGTCCCCTGATTATCTATTTTGGGAAACACATTGGGACTTGCTTCTATTTTGTGTCTCTTATGGCTTATTAGCTGTAGGTTTAGTTACCTATATTTGGGGTCGCCCCTTTCGGGGCTGGTGCTCTTCCTTGAGTAGAGTAAGGTTTGCATACATCCTTTCTAATTTTTTGGATGCCTTGAATAACCATCTCATTATAAAGTACAAGATATATAGTCATCCTTTAATTTTCTTGGTGGTGATCTTCAGAACTGTGAGTGTATCACTAAAACATACATTATTAATAGTATGTATAGTAACTAACTACTCTAAGGATGGTATATTATAGTTTTTTACTCGTCCTTAGATGATTGTTTATGATGTCTGCTACGTATTTGAGATATTATTCTCTAGTTTGATATTTTTTAATGCATATCAATAAAGTATTTTATATTTTACTGTGAAAAAGTTTAGTTCTGTGAGTTTAGCAGGTAGCTCCTCAAATTAGTTACCCAAAGCCATGCTATTAGATAGGTAGTCCCTCCCACAGACATGGTGTCTAAGTACTTAGGCCACCCATTATGTGACAAGACCTTAGTAGGAAGAGTAAACAGTAGGTAAGGCTCCAGCTAACAAGGCCCCAGGTACATAATTAAAAATGGCCCTAGGTAGGTTGTCAAGGCCCCAGGTATATAGATATGTAGGCAGGCATGACCCCAGTTAGGTAAGCTGGACCCCAGGTAAGTAGGTAAGTAGTCAAACTGGGCCTTAAGTAGGTAAGCAGGCGATAGCAACCTACGCTGCTCCCGGCTGTGTACACAGAGCGCATGGAGCAGTGCAGGTGCAGCGAGGCCGGTGACGCTGCGGGAGGGCAATGATGATCCAGATATCTTAGCAACATACGCAATTTCCAAGTCTTTTGTTTCTACAAAGTAACTATGGTGCGTCTGACAGTCGATCTCATTGCGTGGACGAACAGTCACCTTCGCAACAGGAAAGAGGAAACCTTCACTCAGTTCCTGAAAAGAGTGACTCACCTGAATTTTTCTAATAAACATATTGACTCTCTTGATGACCTGTCTGCTTGCAGAAATCTTTCAGTCTTATACCTTTATGACAATAACATTAGGGAAATAAAGAGTCTTGGATTCCTGACCACTCTAACTCACCTGTACCTCCAAAACAACTGCATATCCTGCATAGAAAGTCTGAGCGGGCTCACACGACTTGAGAAGTTGTATTTAGGAGGGAATTATCTCACTGTCATTGAGGGACTGGAAGGTCTTGAGGAATTGAGAGAACTGCATATTGAGAGCCAGAAGATTCCTCCTGGAGAGAAGTTACTGTTTGATCCTAGAACACTTTACTCCCTGTCTAAGTCTCTGTCTGTACTGAATATCAGCAATAATAATATTGATGAACTGAAGGAACTTGCAGTTTTGGGAAACCTAACCCAACTTGTGGCTGTGGACAATCATCTTAATGATATGAAGGATCTGGAATTTGTTCTGGGCAAGTGGCCACGACTGTGGAGGATGGATCTTACTGGAAACCCAATTTGTCAGAAACCAAAATATAGAGATAAAGCTATAGTTATCTCAAAGACGTTGGAAATCCTGGATGGTAGAGAAATCAAGGAAATAGCAAGGCAGTTCCTGCTAAACTGGAAAGCCTCAAAGGATGCAAGAAAGAAAACCAAAGAGAATATGTCTGGTCAATTAGTATTTCAGCAACTGTATGGTTTTGAACATCCTCAGTCCATCCTCCCCGTCCACTATGCGAATCAGAGGTATACAGAGAAAGACAAACCAAAGTACTTCTTCATGGCTCAGATGCAGAGTGATCAGAAACCAAGTCACCTACAAAAACCAGTGGCAAACAAAACCATTAACATAAGTGAAGATATACGACAATTAGCTGGAAAGGTTCCTGCAAGCTCACTGCCTGGACAAGATGTTCTCGAGCCGCACCTAGACAGCCAAGTAGTCCTCTAAGCACAAAAAGAAGTGTGTCGTGCATTCCCATGTAATGCTACATTAATCATCTCCACCTAGATGTTCAGCAAAACAGCCAGCTAGCTCACTCACCCAAATGTCTGCAAACACACTCTAATGGGCAGGACTAAATTCTGCAATACTTTTTAAGGTTAGGACTCCAAAGTGACACAAAGGGCCACATGTGTGAAAACTGTCTAGGTCTAGGGCTCGCTTTGTTGCCCATAGCAACTAGTCGGAACGCCCCTTTCATTTTTTTTCATAGCACTGTGTGTAATGAGAGGGGCCTGCTTGTTGGTTGACCTGGGCAACGGGGTGAATTTTGGACCTGGACAGTTTTCATACATGTGGCCCAAAATCTCAACAATTTGAGAAAAAAATGTCATCATTTATTTGTTGGGAAACATTGAAGTTTTATAGAACTTTAGAGCTCTCTGCCGCTGTGAGGCTCTAACTTTTGCCACTAGATTCCAAAGCACAAAAATGTAGGTAAGGTATTAAAAATCAAAAACATTAAATTAGTAAATGTGAGTTTATCGGTTTTGCAATTATCACAATTTTTAAAGTGTCTCTACTGCGATATGATGAACTGCATCTCATGATGAAATGTACAGTTGGAAGCAGTGGATCCGGCATCGATCTGGTTGCTGTGATTGCAATACCATGTATCACAACAAGATGCAGTTCTTTAATGCAGGTTTTGATAATTTTTTTGTTATCCAAAGCCAAGAATGGATCCTGAGCAAAATAACAAGTATACTTAATAAAAAACCTACAGTTATTTTTGGATCCAGTCCTGGTGCTTGCTGAAAAATGGTAACAAAAACCGCACCAAAACTGCACAATATGAACGAAAAGTCTTCAGTGCTGTTTCCAGAGGTTTTGTTGAATGGGAACATTAAAGGTCATCTTATTAATTTCGCCTTAGAGACAGGTGCATTCAGTCTTCTAGGAATTGTGAACATCTGGTAAAACACATTTTGGAAAAATTAGTATTGGATGATTCATGTTTTTCTGTTCATTGTTATTCGTTCTGACACTCAAATAAAGTTTTCAAGTAGGTAAGCAGGCAAAGCCCTAGATAGATAAGTAAACTTGCAAGGCCCCAGGTAGGCAGATGGACCTCTGTTAGATAGATTGGCAGGCCCTTTGTAGGTTGGTAAGCCTCTGGAAGGTAGGTAGGTTGGTAGGCCCCAAATAGGTAGGTAGGCCAGCCCCAAGTAACTAGGTAGGTTGGTAGTGTCAGAGAAAATATAGGACTTCTCCATTATTCACTAAGTTTTAAAAGCGCTTAATTTCTAGCATTTAGGAATTTAGCCAGGTGACTTTGATCTTCCTAGCGTGTTTAACCTTGACATAGTTATAGGGATAATAGACATTTCTGAGTTCTTTAGTCTCAAATAACATTTTTCATAATTTCCAAAAGAGGGTTATTAATTATTGTTATTTATCTAAAGGTATTTTAGCCCACCTATCCACCTATTCCCTTATTGGTTGGCTACTGTCCCTGCAATTTCTTACAACTTATAATACACATTTGTTTATATATATGGCAACTGGGATGTGGGACAATTGCTGTAATATTCCATTACTTAATCTTCTAGGACCATTAAAAAAGGTCCCACAGATTCTTTAAACCATCTGTGACAATAAACAATCTGTATAATAATTAAAACAATGACTAGATACAGTTGTTTTTCTTGTTTTAATGAAATACCTTAAGGGAGCTTTCACACAGCACAGTTTTGGTGCAGTTTTAACTGAGCTCCAATTAAACTGGCTTTATTACCAGTTCAGTTATCTAAATTGTTCAGAAACATGTTTCAAGTAAGTAAGCAATTACTGTGCTTTAAGTCTTGTGGATTACAAACACACTAATTGCTTACTCACTTTCCAAACAGTTTAGATAAGTGAAAAAGCTTACTGGTAATACAGGCAATTTAATTGGAGCGCAGTTAAAACTGCACCAAAACTGTGCTGTGTGAAAGCACCCTAAGGATGACTATTTGAATACCAGGTGATATGTGGCAAATTAATTATTAGAGAATGTAAAACAAAGATAATGTAAAGGTCACTGTCTACGTATTAAAATGTTTTTCAAGAAGTAACCAATTGTAATATATTATGATTAAACTAAAAAATGGTATTACAAATGATAAAAATGTGAAATAATGATGATGCTGTTGACACACCTCTGAACCAACTGTATAAAAACTCTGTTAACCAAAATAAAGGACTTTGCTTCTGAATCAATTTGATGTCAGATGTCATTGTTCCCTGACATATGCACATGTTTCCATTCTTCTATCAATTTGGAAACCACACAATGAGTACTAAGTCGCGGGTTTATAGCAGCAACAGTAGGTAGGCCCCAATGAACTAGGTAGATCGACCTCAGATAGGTGGGTAGGTAGCCTATAGTCAGGCCCAGGTTGATAGGGAGAGGTAGGTTGATAGGGCCCAGGTAGGTTGGTAAGTAGGCCCCAATTGGGTAGGTAGATAGGCCACAGATAGATAGATAGATAGATAGATAGATAGATAGATAGATAGATAGATAGATAGATAGATAGATAGGTAGATAGTTGGGCCCCATTATTAAAAAAAAAAAAAAAAAGAATAAAAATTAATCACCTCTTCAACTTCCCTCTGCTACTCCTAGCGCAGTGCTGGCGGCCCAATGATGTGACATCGCATCACCTGCATTATGACGCACGCTGATGCCTGGTAGAACTCAGGCCTTATGCTGACTAGTCCAAATAGGGGAGCAGGTCACACTCTGCTCCATGAAGTGCTTCAACTGTTTGCCCATCCTGAGGATGGGCTAACAGTTAATTAGACCATGCCGTCTTGGCGACAGAGGGCACAGGAATTATGAGATATGAGTCAGATGTAGTGCTGCTGTCTGGGGACCGGTGCAGAAGTAGCATTTGCTCTATGGTTAAAGTGTCTCTGAGCACACAGTCCTCATGCTGTGTGACATAGCTGAGTCACTGAAAAATATAGAAAACTCGCACCAATCTTCATACAAAAAAATATAAAGAATTTATTTGAAAGAATTATAAAAGCACCATACAAAAAATTGACAAAAAAGCAGTCACATGGCAAGGTATGTGAAGGAGAAAGCAACCTAACCTAAGCCTTTCAAACAGACGCTATTACTCATTGCTTGATTGAATAAGTCAAGTCAACATCATTAAATAAACCTATTGTGCTGTTTATGATGGGTGTCTCATGGTTTTATAAAGTCGTTGGTGAACTTAACAGAATTTGTGTATGTAACATATTATTATTGGATTTGAACATGCCTGATCCTTTCTTCAGAGCAGTCTGTTTCTGACTTATTCACCTTTCCACACTACCAAAACATTCACATTAGGTTAACCACTTTCTTTGTATTTTGTCTTCTTAAAATGTAAAACTGTCAAATGCAGTCCAATAGTAAATATTTACTTAAAACTTCTAGCATTGGCAAGATGGGGAGAACTTATCATTGGCTTTGCACCTGTATTTGTTGCAAATTATGGTGAATGTCATATTTGCAATAAAATGTGCAACTTTTCACTCCTCTTGCCACTTTTTTTTAAAGAGGTTAGAAAAATAGGTGGGCTTAACAGGACACGTTTCTGACAGATTTATCATCATTACTGAGAGAAAATGGCACAAACTGTAATGCAAATTTACGAATGCTTATAGAAGGCATAGATTTAAACCTCGTTTTTTTAAACTTTATGCATTTTACTCCAAAGAATTTTGGTTTAAGATTGGCGTATAAAATACTTCTCTTTATAAATTTTCCCTTATACACTTGGGTGTTAAGATAAATCCATGTGAAAAGTAGTTAAAGAATCTCTGTACTTCCTATTGCATTTTAGATTTGTTGGTTTAATCCAATCAAGGTGTTAATCAGGGCTCATTTAAATGTGATGAGTTGCAGAATCTGTAAGTCAAAGTTGGTCTCTAGCTTTCTAAGATAGGTAGTATTTGAAAAGCATGCAATTTAAATGTACAATTGTAAGGAAGAAATTATAAAAATATGTATTTTTCAAATTGTTTGAAAAAATATGCTTTAAAATGAACATAATTTATTCAAGTTTCAAAGTGAAAAATTCAACTTTATTTTATATGCTGCTAAGGGAGGCAGAACATTGTTTTCAGTAGTAATAAGCTGATCAGATGCCTTATGATCCATAGGAAAATTCATTCAATGGTCCAAGCCGATACAAGTCATGACTTCAGATCCATTTGGATCATTTCTGCACAGTTTTCTGAGATGTCTCTTTGTATCAACTAATCAAAGAATCGTCTCCAAGTTTGTTATATGTGAATCAGTTGGTGATTTGTGCAATCACAGGAGAAAGAATAACGGAGCTAGTACAAGATACACAGATTATAATGAGTTTTGTCATGCAAAATTGCCTGAAAACGAAATGTTATGTGATGCAAAGCAAATGATGAGCTTTTGCCATATTCATGAAGAATTATCTCTCGGAAAGATGGCTGCAATAAACACTTCATTGGCATGCACTTTCTGCTTCAGTTATTATGCTCCAGTATCTTCAAAGAGGATTTAATGGAAAAGAAGAACTGGGAGTAATACAAGTGGAAAAGGATAGGCTGAGAAGAATGCAAAATGCTTGTAATATGGAGGAAGACACAAGCACTATGAGAACAGGCAAAAAGCCCTGAAGGCAAAAAAAGGGTAGTTGGTAAAAAAAAAATACAATTTAATTTACATAATCCAGGGCTTTATAAAATACAAGTGTTAATAGTACTAACACAGTACACAACAATAAGCCATAACATTAAAACCATCCGCCTAACATGTACACACGTAAACAGAATTGTTGGTACCTTTTCGTTAAAGAAAAAAAAAACAACAATGATCACTGAAATAATTTGTAACTGTCAAAAGGAATTGTACATTTACTGAAAATCAACGAATGAAAATCAGACATTGTTTTGGAATTGTAGTTCAAAGCAAAAATTAAAAAAAAAGTAAAAAAAAAAACAACTACCCCCCCCCCTCCCCCCGAATTCCAGGTTTGGAGATGGGAATGATCCAGCTGCAGAGAACGGAGAGGTGGGTCGAAAATGCAGCTCCCTCCATTTATCTCTATGGAGATTCCGAATACAGTTGAGCACACTCATTTGGCTATTTTTGGAACGCCCATAGAAGTAAACAGACTCGAGCATGCACGGTCAGCTCTCTCTTCTCTGCACCCAGCTCATTCCCATCTTCTAACCCGTAAGATAGAAGATGGGAGTAACCCTTTAAGAGACACACTTACTATTATAAATCACTGTTAAGTCCTGTGAGACATAAATCAGAGTTCATGTAAAAAAGTTAAGAAAATCCAGCATTCAGAATCTTCCAAATCAGTTAAAATTTCAGCTTTATTTGAAACACTTAAAACATGGCACATTATAGCATAAATTACTTAGATGCTTACGAATTTTGAAATGACTGCTTCATCGTAGTGACATCAGGCTATGATGGAATATTTCCAAAAAGCACACACATAGAAGTAATTTTTGCTATAGATGATATGTATTGTTTTACGTATTTAAAATAAAACTGAAGTTTTAACTACTGTGGAAGTTTCTGGATGCTGGATTATCTTTGCTTGGATTATAAACATCAGCCTACTCCCTGATGATTTCTGTGGTGTTTGGCAGCTGAATTGACTTAGCATTACTCATGAGGGTGAGCTGACCGATATTATTGTCTGTTTAACACAGCTTATACAAATGTATCTGGGAGTCTAGTACTTCTCTTCAGTTCTTCTACTTCTTTTCTCTTTCACTCTTTTAATAAGGCCCGTCCCTTAGCTATCTCCCATATTCCATCTCTTGAATTTCAGTAAACACATACTGTATGTGATTTCAATTTTATTTTCATGCATCTAGTGTGAAATCCTGATGCTTTCACAAGATATTTTTAGGAATTACAGCATCATTTTTTACAGACTTGTAAAAGTTTTGCAATCTTAAAACTTGCACAGGCTTCTGTACAGATTTAGATATCATCTTTTTAAATAAATGACAACATTTCATGTATCATTATATGTGATATTGATAAACCCAGTAATTAAGAAAAGTAAAGTAAAAATAACTGAATTTTTGTTCAATTTCTTAGAAAGATGGGAAATTAATATTGTGAGTTATAGTCCATTAGCATATAGAACTCAGGAATCTTTTGCTCTTTCCAGAATATATCATTCCCTGCTAACTACTGAACAGAGGACTGACCAGCTTTGACTGCATTGATCCAGTGGGACTGTTTGTCTCCCAGCTGTCTAAGTGCTGACAATAGCGACAGATAAAAGTGAAAGATGATGCACCTGGCTTGTCTCTTAGTTCAGCAACATGGCTCCTTTGAGCCTCATTCTCAATTATCTCTAATGATATAATAACATGATTGGCTGTAATCTAAGGAGCAGAAGACAAGTCTATAGGGAGACAGCAGACAGATGGGGATGATTATTAACACATACTGTTCCATAGAAGAAATGGATACATGAAAAATCAAAACCAATGTTATCACTTTTGGTTGTTTCAAGGTTGATTGACAATGAAACTTCTGTTTCCAATTCTATAAACTGATCCGGTAGTGAACTTGTTACATTAAAGTTTCATTTATTACATGATTTTGATTCCTATATCTAACTCTCTGGATTTATAGTTACCAAGGTCACACAGAAGATAGGTCTAACCCTTGTGATCTTCATCATTTCCAATTTGCCATACAGTATTTGTCTATGGCCCTCACAACCCATTTGTCACCTAGTCACATCTGTTCCTAGCCAGATATGACTGCTAAAGATTTTCAGTCCTCAATCAATGACATAGATAACATAAAGAACTGTAATTGTGATCCCTTGATCTCTTTATTGGCTGTACTTGATATAACTTTTTCTTACCAGATATATTTTTAAGCAGCTATAGACATCAGTGAAACTTAAGGCTCACCACCTCTAGACCTGCTTGAATTGATCACTTTGCCCTATATGGAAAGGGAATAATTAGAAATTATTCTTTCTATAGATTTCCCATATTTATTTCTTAAAATAAGGCTAACAGTACACTTAACTATGCCCATGTACTCTGTTTAAGAAAAACACAATACTGAAAACATTACTTTCTAGAGTTGATAAAATTTATTTACCAAGTTGAAGTTCCAATAGTAAATCAAAACTGGAAGAAAGTATAATGAATTTGACAAGGCATGTTCTTGGAATCAGTGATCCATGATCCTAGTAACCAGCGCTCTCTCCTTGACAGCTGAAAAAAGAAGAGCTGTATCTTACTACATAGTGGTAAAAGCATGGCTAACCAAAATTGTATCCACGCTAGTTAGTACTTACTGTAGCCCAAGCATACTCTGAAAGACTACAGGTTTCAGGGTGGGTCATAAACATCACCCAGGGCACAAGCATTCTCACAGATTGCAGGAGTAGCCCTAAAGAAAACTTCCATAGATTGGCAGGGAAAGGTATGTAAAAATCTGTGCTTGGTCTGGTCTATTCTGGGCAACAAAAATATTGTCAGCAATAAAATGAATGAACTGTTTGAAATCAGCATAAAAAGTATTATATTTTACTTTAGTTATTGTATATAATATTAAGTCATGTAGGTAAAATTCAAACATTATAAATGCAATGAAAAACAAGAACCTAAGATGTACAGACAACCGTTGAGACAAGTATCTTCTATCAAATTGCTCAGCACAGTGACATGAAATCAAAATATAATGGTTATTTACTCTCTGTATATGGCAGCCGACTCCAGAAGATAAACCAAATACTTCCGATTAGGGTTACCTAGGCAACTGGATGATAAATATGCACAACAGAAGGAAAAAGACAGAGCATTATATTACTGGATAACAATAATTGTTATTGAAAACCAAAATCCTATGAAAACAAATACATATTTATAAACAACAGTATAGCACATAGCGGCATTACTATAATATCCATGTGACAGATTTTGTCTTAAATCTTTTAACCAGGTGTTTTTAATCTATCTATCTATCTATCTATCGATCCATATATACAGTTGAAACACGTTTACATACAGTATATAAATAGAACATTGCATGTCTTTTCAACTGTTGACATGAAATCAGAATAAACCTTACCCGTTTTAGGTCAATTAGGATTACCAAATTTATTTATATTTGCCAAATGCCAGAATAATGATGGAGAATTTTTAAGGAATTTTTATTACTTTCTGCAAAGTCAAAAGTTTACATACATGTACATTTCTTTAGTATTTGGTAGCATTGCCCTTAAACTGTATGATTTGAGTCAAACATTTTGGATATCCTTCCAAAAGCTTCTCACTATAGTTGGTAGGAATTTTGGCCCATTCCTCCTGACAGAACTGGTGTAACTGAGCCATGTCTGTAGGACGCCTTTCTCACACCTGCCTTTTCAGCTTTGCCCATAAATTTTCAATTGGATTGAGATCAGGGCTTTGTGATGGCCAGTCCAAAACATTGACTAGGTTATCCTTAAGCCACTTTGGGACCAGTTTGGCAGTACGCTTCGGGTCTTCCTGGCTGATGTCTTGAGATGTTGCTTCAGTATTACCACTAGAGATGGACGATTTTCTCAAAAATTCGATTCGGTCACTTCGCCGAATTTTCCGACAAAAATAAATTCGGTCCGAATTACTTCTGCACGAATCGCGTTAAAAAGCAGCCATTTCCAGGCTGCACAGAGCCTGCAGGGTGCTGTAGAACATTGTGCCATGCTTAAATATGCAGAGGGAGCTTGGTTTGGTCTTCATACAATGTTGTGTTTTAGTATGACACGCAGATGACTGCCGCCGCTCTTAGAATCGCTTCACTATAAAATTCCCTGGGCACTTAAGAGGGCAAAACTGACCAAAAAACTCAAGCGGGAATGTAGCCTGATAAAGTCATGCCAGCGAAAGCTGGAAAAAAACAAGCTGAGAGCTCAGGTGGCAACATTAGTAACAGAGTGTGGAGGTGACGGCGGCAGCCACAGCAGCATGAGGTCAGGCAGTGGCACAATGACATTCTGGAGGGGGCAAAACACGAGGAAGCCACAGAGTGGCACAATGACTGAGAGCGGAGGTCACGGCGGCAGCAGTATGAGGTCAGGCAGTGGCACAATGACATTCTGGAGGCGGCAAAACAGTATTAGGCCACAGAGTGGCACAATGATACAGTGTGGAGGTCACGACAGCAGCAGCATGAGATCAGGCAGTGGCACAATGACATTCTGGAGGCGACAAAACAGTATTAGGCCACAGAGTGGCACAATCACACAGTGTGGAGGTCACGGAGGCAGCAGTATGAGATCAGGCAGTGGCACAATGACATTCTGGAGGCGGCTAAACAGTATTAGGCCACAGAGTGGCACAATCACACAGTGTGGAGGTCACGGCGGCAGCAGTATGAGATCAGGCAGTGGCACAATGACATTCTGGAGGCGGCAAAACAGTATTAGGCCACAGAGTGGCACAATCACACAGTGTGGAGGTCACGGTGGCAGCAGTATGAGATCAGGCAGTGGCACAATGACATTCTGGAGGTGGCAAAACAGTATTAGGCCACAGAGTGGCACAATCACACAGTGTGGAGGTCACGACAGCAGCAGCATGAGATCAGGCAGTGGCACAATGACATTCTGGAGGTGGCAAAACAGGAGGAAGCCACAGAGTGGTACAATGACTGAGAGCGGAGGTCACGGCGGCAGCAGCATGAGGTCAGGCAGTGGCACAATGACACAGTGTGGAGGACATGGCAGCAGCCACAGCAGCAGCATGAGGTCAGACAGTGGCACAATGACACAGTGTGGATGTCACGGCAACAGCAACAGCAGCAGCAGCATGAGGTCATAGAGTGGCACAATGACAGAGTGTTGAGGTGGGTGGCAATACCAGTCCCTGGTAAAGATGGTGGTAGGCAGATGGAGAAACTGTCAGCAGATGTGTGGCATCAGGCGGGTGGCGGCATCAGAATAGTGGCTGAGGCAGGTAGTTTGAACCCAGACTGACGTCTAAGGCATTGGTGTGTGGAAATCCTGGCCGATCCACGCCTGATTCATCTTGACAAAGGTCAGTCGTTCCACATTTCCCGTGGACAAGCGGGTTCTCCTTGGGGTAACGATGGCCCCCGCCGCACTGAACACCCACTCTGATGCCAAAACTACGGGCCGGGCAGGACAGCTTCTCCACTGCAAACTCGGCAAGTTGCGGCCACACATCCAGTTTGGCTGCCCAGTAGTCCAGCGGATCTTCTAACTGAGGTGGCAGAGTGCTGTCCAAGTAGGCCACAACCTGTTGGTTCAGGGACTGCTCCAGGTCCTGCTGCTGCTGCTGGCGACTGCCCTCCTCACTAGGCGGGTGAAGGAAGCTGCTCATCAGTGACTCCAGACTTAGGTTACTACTGATGGAGCTGGTACTGCTCCTACCCCCCCACCCTTTCCCCAGCAGCCGCGGCAGTAATACGTGAGCGCTGAGGAACCCCCCGGTCAGACCTGTCAGAGGAGGGACGATGCCGCACATAGGCAGCAGCCAACTGATTACGGAGGATTTCCCTATAGTATTTGAGTTTGTCTTCCCTCTCAATAGCTGGGAAAAAGGCTTTCCCCTTTTGGACCGCTAGCGAGGGTCCAATAGGGTGGAGAGCCAGAAGTCATCCCCCTGCCGGATGCTGGGCTATTCGGCTGTCACTAGCCAGGCAAATAAGCATGCGGCTGGCCATCTGCACAAGTGACTCCGAGGGGCTCCCTGCCTCCATTTCCACTGTATACTGCCACGGTGCTTGGGGTCATCTGCCTCGTCTTCCTCATCTCCATCCACCTCCTCAAGCTGCTCCTGCTCCTCCTCTCTTGTCACCTGGGTAGAAAATCCACTCATTTCACCAGACAATGCTTCTGCTCCAATGTCCTCCTCCTCCTCCTCCATTTCAGTCCCCACCGGACTCATGTGGCCACGAGATGTAGTCGCCACGTCTCCAGTCCCCTGCCCAGACAGATTTTTCAGCATCTGTTCCCGGACATGAAGCAGTGGAATGACGTTATTCATCCCGTCGTCCTGGCGACTGACAAATAACGTCGCCTCCTCGACTGGCCTCAACCACCAGCAGGTGTCACGCATGAGCAGCCCCTGGCTGACATCAAAGTTACACAGGGGAGTACTTCTGTCTGCCTGGATCATTAAAAAAAATCGTTAATGACCTTTCTTGTTCATACAGTCGGTCCAACATGTGCAGGCTGGAATTCCAGCGGGTGGAAACATCGCATATCAGAGTGTGTTGGGGGAGGCCGTTCTGCCGCTGCAACTCGAGGATGTAACGATTCTGGAGGTGGATCCACTGGACCACCGCAGGCGATGGCGTAAGCCCCTACCAGGGAGTGGAATCTAAGTGGGACCCGGTTTTCACCAGAGCCCGCCGCAAAGCGGGATCGTCTTGCTGCGGCGGGTGTCCACCAGGTCACTACCACTGGCGGGGCTTGCCTGCGGTGGCGGCCAAGGGTGCGAGGTACAGGAAGGCGCAGGCCA